>PVLD010007511.1:70000-90975 GCA_004027595.1 Dinomys branickii
AGAGAGAGAGAGAGAGAGAGAGTGGGAGATTTAGTATACCAATATCTCCAAGATGGTGTTGAGTAGAAGTGATATCCTGGGACCCTTAGCTTATTTCTGACTTTAATGTCTTCACTTTTCATCCTTAAATCTTTTGTCTGTCTTCTCTATACATTTCCACACAATCAATTTTAATGAATTTTATGTTTTATAAGTGCTGTATGATTTTTCTATACCTATTAATGATCTGTTCTCCATTTTAATCTATTAATATTGTCAACTACATCAGTATATTTTCTCAGATTGAACTGTGCTTCATTTTTGGTGTGATTTACCCCCCTTCCCTTTGTGGTGGTAGTTTCTCCTCATTTCTTTCTCATTTACACTTGCTGTATGAAATGTAGGATTTAGTTTAAGGTTTTTTTATTCTATTTATATTTGTGATATTGACCTATAACTTTTATATTGTCTGTAAAGACTGAAAAAGGACCCTTAAAAGATACTCATATCCTAATCCCTGAAACCTGAGAATGTTACCCGAAGTGGCCAAAAAAAAGCAGAAGTTTTTTTAATAAGGTGAGATCCCAGTTGCTCATTCCTTGTGATAGTTCCTGTGCAACCAAGGTTTTGTTCATAAAGTCTTTGCTTACAATGTCTTACACAGTTCTACCTATTATATCTTCCAGAATATTTAGTGTTTCTGTTTTAATATTTATATTTTTGATCCATTTTGACTTTAGTTTAGTGCATGGTGAGAGACATGGGCCTAGTTTTAGTCTTTGGCGTGTGGGAAGCCTATTTTTCTAGCACCGCTTATTAAAGAGGCTATCCTTCTTCCAGTGAATGTGTTTGGTCCCTTTGGTAAAGATCAGGTAGCTGAGTGTGCTTGGAGTTGTTTCTGCTTTTTTTATTCTGTTCCATTGATCCTCAGGTCTGTTTTTTTTTTTTTTTTTTTTTTTTTGCCAGGACCATGCTGCTTTCATCACAGTAGCTCTGTAGTATAATTTCAAGTCAGGAAGTTTGATCCCCTTGCCTTGCCTTTGTTGTCCAGAATTGCTTTTGTTATTTTATGTCTCTTTTGAGTCCAAGTGAATTTTAGGTATGTTTTCTCTAGTTCTGTGAGGTATGCTAATGGTATGTTGAGATTGCATTAAATCTACATAGCAATTTTGGGAGTATGGCCATTTTCGCTATGTTGGTTCTTCCTACCTAAGAGCATGGAATATCTTTGTATTTTTGGATATCTTCTTTGATGTCCTTTTTCAGAGTATTGTAGTTTTTAGTGTAGTGATGTTTTACTTCCTTTGCTAGATTGATTTCCAAGTACTTAATTTTTTGATGCTATTATGAGGGGTATTGTTTCCCTCATTTCTCTTTCAGTGAGCAAATAAATACATGAAAAATGTTCAATATCACTGGTCATTCGAGAAATGTAATTTAAAACAATGCTGAGATTCCATCTCACTCCAAAAAGAATGGCTATTTTCAAGAAAACAACTAATAACAAATGCTGTCAGGGCTATGGGGAAACAAGAACACTTACACTGTTGGTGGGAATGTAGGCTGGTGCAACCTTTATGAAAATCAGCACAGAGATTGCTCAAAACACTAAGATTAGAGCTCCCATTCAACCTAGCTATTCCCTTCTGGGTATCTTCCTGGAAGAATTAAAAGCATCATGCCACAGTGATATTTGTGCACCCATGTTTATAGTGGCACAGTTTGTAATAGCTAAAACATGGAAGCAATCCAAATGCCTGTCAACTGAGGAATGTATAAAAAAGATGTGTTTTTTATATAATTTAGTATTACTCAGCTACAAAGAAGGATAAAATTGAGACTTTCTAGGTAAATGGATGGACTTTGAAACCATAATCATAAGTGATAAATTGGACTCAGACGTGTAAATATCACATTATCTCTTGGTGTGAGAAACTGAAAGTGTAAATAAGAATCAAATTTTACAATAGATATTGTGAAATAGGAAGAAACTGTTCAAAAGGAAAAGGGAACTAGGGAGACAGGAGGGGAAAGGAAGGAAGGGAAAGTAAAAAATTGAGAAAAGACGGATAAAATGAAAACCGAGCTTTGAGAATGGGGAGAGGAAGGGGGTTTGGGAGGTGACGAGAATGGGGACAAAGAGGACTTGAGACATATCATGTATTGGTGCCAGTTCCCTATGATGAGTGTGATCAGTCAGTATACCTCAATTGTACAGTACACTTAATTAAAGTAAAACTAAATTAGGTGTTTAATTTAAACAAAATAAAAAAAAAGTTATGAGACTATCCCACTTGCCAAGCTATGAGATCCATGGAAGTTGTGGTTGAAGGAACTTTTCATAGGAGTTTTTCTGCACACACGTCAGGAAGTGAGCTTGATTCCAGCCGTCTTGCATGTTCAGTCCCGGCGCTGGTGGGGGCCATGCTCTCTGCCGCTGGAGCCTGCTGTTCGGCAGAGGGTGCACAGCAGGCTTTTGGCTTCAGCTGTGCTCGTCCCTTTCAATTACTTTCTGTTCTTTATTTGGTAAAATTCTAGATGTAGAAACAAAAATATGTTACAAGCCACTCCTATTTTTAGCAGAAAGTGTTAAATTTTGTATTTATATCATAGCATAAAGCATGAAGAATGCTAAAAAATTTGATGCGTGCTGCTGCTGAGTGCCATCCATTCATGGGGAATCTAGAACAGTCTTGTCATGCTGCTTGTCTCAAGAGTATGAGTAAGCAAATTCTGGTTTTTGTTCTGTGATCCACAAGCCTCTCATACGGAGATTGCAATGATCTCTTAGTTACTGGAGTAACCTGTTTGAAAGCCATAGTCCTCTCTAGGATATGGAGCAGTGCCTTGACTTTCAAACTCCACTGTGGGTGCTAGGGAGGGAGGCGGAAGCTAGGAGCCAAAAGGCCCTTGGACGCTGCTTCTGAGTCACGGACACCTGGACTGGATGATGGGACACGCAGGGAGTGCCATGGCTGGGCCCCTGTGGCCTCCCGGCCTCCCGTGGGTTTCCTCTGCATCCTTGTTTGCCAAGCACAGCCAGAGAAGAAGGCATCAAGGGAATGTGGCATGAATCCATTCCACTCACAGCACCTATAAGTGTAATATGATGGTTTTCATACAATCGTCTGCTCATTGTCTTCTCTATTACATGTGGAACACCACAAGAAAAACATGTATGTCCAGCTTTGTCCACCCGTTCTTAGCACAGTGTTTGGTGTATACTAGACATTTAGTGAATATTGTACAAACTATAAAGAATGCGTTATGTTAATAGTTATTTGCTTGTCTGTGAATGAATTGGAGCTGTGCCGATGAGCTGTATCTCCAGCCTGAGACTGTTTTAGTAGAATGTGATAGATACACTCACTGATATGCTAGCTCTCTGTTAGGTAAGTTTTGATTTGTAGCATTTTCCAGTGTCTGCAGTCCAACTATCCTCACCACAGCTGAATTCAGAGTGTCCCACATTACACTGTGGGACCTGGCATTGGGTGGAAGTGCGCAAGAGCTTTTTGTGAGTCACTGACCATTCCTGAAGGTTTTTAATGTCTCCGTTCTAGGAATGCACACTCCTCAAATGCAAGCATTGTGCTAGTGATACACATCCAACAGAACATGTACTTTACAAAGATTTGCTGGTTACAGTCATGCCGTCATCTGTGAAAGGAAAAGTGAGGTCTCTGTAGCTCACTGTCAGTTTATTTCACTCTGTGACATCTGTGCTGCTCTGGCTGAGTAGGGGAGGGCTCTCCACCAAGCTCCCACACAGGCTTCCATGCTCCTTCCTCCTGTGGTCCCTTGCTCACTAAGGTCTTGAACATGATGGTGGCCTAGGAGAGATTTTTATAGGTCATGGAATGGGCCAGGGATATAGCTCAGTGGCATAAGCACCTGCCTGGAAAATGCAAGGTCCTAAGTTTGATTCCCAGTACCAAAAAAAAAAAAAATCAAATTCTATAGGTCATGGAAGAGGCACGTGGTATTCCACATAAAATCCCCTGGCTGGAATGGAGTTACATGGCCATAGCCACTCCTAACTACATGGAAGTTGTGAAATGCAGCTTCTAAAGGAGGACAACCTTAGCTTGTTGAGTGTCTAAGCCAGAATCTTCCACAGTTTTCTGTGACAGGGTAACCCGGGTACATGTACACTCTTCCACCTTATTCTCTGACAAATACATTTATAAATGAGTTGGTAATGAGTGGAGTCTGGTAGATTCTTTTTCTGAGCAGGTAACTGGATCTATGAGCTTGGGCTGTGGGCTCAGCACCAGTTTTTCACCCATAATTCTTCCTTTCTTTAAATTGCTATTTTTATTGCCATTGAGGCAAAAATCATAGATTTTACAGACTTATAGATGCCTTTAAATTATTGATGTCACCTAACAATTTTTTTTGTTTCACTCTTTTGGCTATAATACCTTTTCTTTTTTTGCTGTTTTTGAGACAGTGTCTTGCTATGTAGTTCAGGCTGGCCTTAAACTCACTATGTAGCCCAGGCTGGCTTTGAACTTGAGGCAATCCTCCTGCCTCAGCCTCCTGAGTGCTGGGATTACAGATGTGTGTCATTATATGTCACTCTAATCTTACCATTTTTGTGTTTTTAAAAAGATATTCAAATTTTTTTCCCCCTTTCTACCCCACTAAGGATGTTTGTGCAATGGTGCCAGGTGACAGATTTGGGCCATTAGAGACTGTATCTTTTAATGGTGCTATAGAGCTTGCACGAAAGAAAGGTACCTTGCATGTTAGAATGTGAAGACACTAGGGGCCAGCACTTTAGGAGATACCAAGTGATCCAGTCAGAAAGAGGGTGCTCAATGTGGAGTCCAGTGCGCTTGTGAAGCATATTAGTACAAAAGTCTTTAATAGGAATCAGACAGCATCTTTCATACCTGATACTTATTTGTATTACTATCCACTGGATGTTAATAGTTGAGGGAAATGCCGCCCATCAGACTTCCCAGCCTTTTCTTACTTTGTCCCACACAGAACTTGCACTGGTTTTATAATCAGTACTTCGCACCGTGTGGGCTGAGGAGGCTGCTCGCGGATTTGTGTGGCCCTGCCTAGCCACTCTGAGGGGCGCATTTGTGAGCCATTCTGCATACGGAGCTGAGAGCCTCTGCCCTAGCACAGTGGCCCTCACACTCAAGCACTGGTGTTCTTCACAAGCTAAGTATCACATGAGCTCTCATGTGAGAAACCCAAAATAAAAATGAAGAGCAAAATGAGAAATACCTAGAGAGAGCTGTGTAGATAGGGATGGGGGGATCACGAGGTGCAGCAGAGGAGGGAGGGGGCGGGGAATGGAATGAAGAGGCGCTGTGGGCGCGCGCCGCCTCCCACAAGCAGTGTCGTCATCAGGTTCTGCAGGCGGGCACTAATGGAAGAGTTCCGCAGTGTTCCATGCTTGATAGGGCGCTGATGAAAGACACAGTCCTTGTCCCCTGTAGCTTAAAAGTTACTTGGAGAGGGCTGGAGGTACAGCTCAGTGGGGTAAGTGCTTGCCGCTAAGCACTTAAGGCCCTGAGTTCGATCCCCGGTCCCGGAAAAAAAAAAAAAAAGTTACTTGGAGAAAAAAATGTATATACAATTTAACAAAAGAAAAAATAATAAAAAAATATCAAGTACAATGTGGTATGATTTGAACTATACAAACAATAGGAACTAAGATAGTGGAAAATCAAGCAAACGTGATACTTTATAAAAATCATTGTTTCAGTGGAAGACATCATGTTGAATCTTTTACTGATTATCACTGTTGTAATTTATTTGTGAAAAAATATTTAGTAATATGGAAAGCTGGATAAGATTCAGTATTTAACATAGAACATCAGCACTCACTAGATATATGAATGTGACTTTTATGGTAGTATTTAATTTTTTTCTGATTAACTGAAAAATATTTTTCAGAGAGTGTGAAGTTTTCTGGTTATACAGATATTAATTATAAGATTAAAAACATCAAGAATAGAATAGTCATTACCAGGGGCTAGGGATATAGGGAAAGGACTGTTGCTTTGTAATTAAGTAAAGCTTTTAGTTTTGCAAGAGATGTTTTGGAGATCTATTCTGTGAGAGCACGAATATGTTTAATATTACTGAAGTGTACAGTTAAAAATAGTTCATAGAGTAAGTTTTAAAGTTTTTTTCCACTTTAGAAATCAAGTGTATTACTATAAATTTTAAGCAGTTAATAGGTTTTTATGAAAGGAACAATATTCCTAGCTTTATTTTAGCCATTAAGACCTATTTAAAAGAAATAAAAATCCATCAAAAAGCACCTAATATGATTAGTGATAAAAGCTACTCTAATTTACTAATGTACTTGAAGTCTAATGTATAGTAGGTATTTTGCTAGATATTTTCTATAAATTACTTTTAATCTTCAAACAATGTGGGAAAATAAATGATCATTTTTATCCTCTCACTTTTGTTTTTGTTAGTGAGAAAACTAAGTGTTGTAGATAGGAAGGCCCATTACCTGGCTTGAAGGTTGAAAAATTTGTTGGACTCAAGTATTTAGCTTCAAAATCCATTTCTGTATACAAAACCATACTTCTAATTAAATAACAAAGCATACAAATAAAAAACTAGTAATTTGATACCCTAGTTTGGTATTTCTACTGTCAGTAAGTGTTGTTTATTTCATTGTAATTATTCTGACAAAATTAAAAGAAAGGATAAATTACTTAATTTATAGTAGCAGTTATCTGGATTGCATTTTAACTTCAGAAGGACAACCATATAATTTCTTTTGGCTTGAATTATTGTCTTTTTCGATTGTTTTTAACTTTTAGGAACACTGATTTCTTTTCTGTTTGTCTTCATGTGCAGGTTATGTGGGTATGTAATTTGTGCCGAAAACAACAAGAAATCCTCACTAAATCTGGAGCATGGTTCTACAACAGTGGATCTAGTATACCGCAGCAACCTGATCAAAAGGTTCCCAGAGGAGTGAGAAACGAGGAAGCGCCTCAGGAAAAGAAAGCAAAACTCCATGAGCAGGCCCAGTTCCCAGGACCCCCAGGTGACTCTGTACCCGCAGTGGAGAGGAGTCGATCTCACGGGCTCACGAGACAGGAGTCTATTAAAAATGGGTCAGGGGTGAGGCACCAAGCTGCAAGTGACACCACTTCAGACAGGTAAATGTTTTACTTAATTTTGAGATAAAGGTGTTATTCTTAATGTTTATTCCAAACAGAAATGGAAATGTGGGAGATGTTTAGGTGAGAGTACATTACCTGAACTAGTGTAAATATTTTTGTTTTATGGAAATGCTAAGGTGATGTTGAAGACTTTAGTTATGATGGTTTACACTATCTTATGTTTGATATGGAAATGTTACCAGAGAGATTTCCCAGAATAAAAAAAGTATATAAAACAGGGTAATAGTTTTTGTTGCTTTAAATTGAAACCTGATTGGGAACTATAGCAGCCTTGATTTACATTTCTTGATTAAAGACAGAACATTTCTTCCTGTGTTCATTAGCCATTCTCACATATTTTCTTTTGTGAACTCTGTGTATGACTTTTTGGGTACTTTTTAGGTTTAGTTTAAATTTTTGAACTTTCACTGTGCTTTATAATCATTTTTAAGATGTATGCACTGAAAATATCTTCCCCTGAAATTTCTTGAGATATAACTTGGTTAAACAGTTTAACAGTATTTTTTGATGGGCAGAAACTTTTATTTTGATGTCTACTTTGTTATTATCCTTAGGGGCTTCTGTGTCATATCTCAGAAATCATCAACTACCTAAAAGTCTAGAAGATGTCATACTTTCATTTTTTCTAGCAGGTTTATAGTTTTTGCCTAAATCAAGAACACAATCTGTATCTATAAGAAGTTTTATACTTTTAGATTTTGCATTTAGATTTATGATCCATTTTTTACTTCATTTTTGTATGGTAAAAAGAGTATGCTTCAAGCATTCATTTAAAAAGAGTCATGTGGATAATTAGTTGTTCCAGTACCATTTATTAAAAAGATGATCATTTCTCTACTGTGTTGCCTTTACCATTTTGTATGTTTGAGTGGGTCTGTGTACAGGGTCTCCTTCCATTCTGTTTCACTGGTCTATCCTTATACTAGTACCACACTGTTTTGGTTATTGTAGTCTTTTATTGTCTTCAAGTAATGTTAGAACTCTAACTTTATTCCTTTTAAAAGCTATTTTGATTACTTAAACATTTCTGTTTAAATTTTATAGTCATTCTCTAAGTACAGTTTTGATTTATTTTTCCATGAGTTTGTATTTACTCACACAGAAGTATATCTGTTACTTCTAAGCAATAGAAATAGCATAAAGTGAATTTCTTATAAGCAACATATAGTTGGATCTTGTTTTTTATAAGTCCATTCAGATAGTCAGTGTCTTTTAATTGTAATACTTACTACCTTTTCATTTAAATACTTATTGATAAGATGATTTTTATAATAGTCATTTTGTAACTTGGTTTCTAGTTTTATTATTTCTCTCTCTCTCATTTACTTATTTTTTAGACTTCCAAGTAAAAATGGTATATTTATAGTGCCCAGTGATGTTTTCATATATATATGTATACATATATATGTATATTAGAATGGGTAAATCAAGCTATTTAACACATTTATTACTTTGCATATATATTTTTGTAGTGAGAATACTTAATATCTACTTTTAGAGCAATTTTCAAATATATAATACACTGTTATTAACTGTAGTCATCAAGGTGTATAATACTTATCAACATGTTTTAATTATATATGTTAATGGAGCCTGGTGTGCCATTTCCATACATGCATGCAGTGTATACTTCTCCCTTTCCTGTGGTCTTCCTTTATGACTAAATGATTTAATTTAAGAGTTCTTTGATTCCTTATGATTTTTGGTTTGTTTAGTTTGGATGCTTGCTTTGTAGTCACCATAGAGCTTTCAAAAACATCTTTTGATTATAAGAAGCTATTCTAAAGCAATAGCTATACATCATGATCATAAAGAGGAGAAACTAAGAAAGACAAAATGTTTTAATAAACTCTACATTCTGTTCAGGTTCACATTTTGAATTTTTGATGCCCCATTTTACCTTGTATTTTTTGTTCCTTAACCTATTAATGTAGTTATTATTGCTCTAACTTTTTTGGCCCTAATACTAAAGATATGAATCATTGATGTGCCATGTGTGTAATATTACAGAATTCTAATTTTGTCTGTGTAATTACTCTTACCAGTGAGTTTTATACCTTCTGTTATTTTCTCCTGACTCATTATTCTCTTTCAGTTTGAAGATCTTTGACTAACATTTCTTTTTCTTTTCATAGTCATTTTCCTTTTTTCCCCTTACTGTTTCAGCACCAGAGGGTGACCCCAACCCAATTTTGTTCTAAATCTAGTTAATGTGGTCAACATAAACTGGGGGTGTGCCTACAGAAGCTAGTCTGTGCCCCCAGGTCTCTGCAACAGGGTAGACCCAGAGACCTCTGCAGTCAGGGCCCTGTGGTAACACTGTGCCTGCTGCCTGGCTCTGCTGCTGTCTCTTTGAGTAAGTACCATGGAGGGGCTAACTCCATATTCAGTGTCATGACTCGGTGCTCTTTCCATTTTCCTCCCCATGAAGGCAGTGACTCTCTATGTGCTTGCACTTGTGCGAGGAATGGGATGGGCAGTCTTGTGGCTATCAGCACCGCAACTCTGTCACACCCAGGCCCGCAATTACTGGGATAGTTCCCAGGCCGACGCTCCTATGAGAGCCTACTACTGAGGTGGGATCATGGCCTGGAATGATGGGCAGTCACAAGAGAGTGCGGTGGAACAGAAGGCTGATAGACTGGGGCTGCCTATCTTGCCTGTCATTAGAGCTGTTCTGGAAGCTCCATTCTCTGGCACTGACTTGAAGATGGGGCCTTTAGGTTCTGCCTGGTGTTAGATTTCACTAGTCTAGCACAGAGTTATAAGGCAAACTCCTATGTTTACTACTCTACCCCACCTCCAGTGCATGAAGTCTTACTCTATGTTTTGTTACTGAAGTTAGGTAGTTTTGGCAAAGGCAGTCCCTTGGCCATTCAGAAAAATAAAAACTACCTCTTGCAGAGTATTGTGCACTTCTCCATCTCAAGACTGTCACATGATTCTCATGAATTTTATTTGAAGTTTTTGTCTTAGACATATAGTGAGAACAAGTGGCATGAACATGAGGGAAATAAAAAGTTGTAAAGGAAAATATTTTAAAGAGGGAATCCAAGTATGGTTAAAAAAGGATTAAAGTGTAAGAGCTAAGGAACTAGAAAAGGCAAAACTCTGATGATTAGCATAGGAGAAAAAATAATCTTAACTTGGAAACAAATGGCCTCCTAACCTTTATTCCTGGATATTGCTTCTTTACTTTTTAGATTATCAGATAAAACAAAAAGGTAACAAAGATGCCTATGCATTTGGTAGCTACTCTCAGTGAATTATGCACATTCAGTAAATACTAGGTGCATCTGATGAATAAGCAAACGATGTAGCATTGGGTTTAACATGACTAAAGCCCTTTCTGCAGCATTTTCATCTGTTATTGACAGGATGATCAGTCAGTGCACTTGGAGATAAAGAATGACATATTTGCACACAATCAAGAAAGTCTGTGTTAGCATCTGTTTCTTTTTCGTAAGAGCCCTTTTGGTTTATGTCCTGTACTGAGTGACTATTTTGAGGATAATGATACACAGTGTAGTAACTATTGTTATTCTTTCATTTTATTATAAATGTTTCACTTCTTTCATAAAATGAAAAAATATGATATGAGCTTTGAAAGGTGAAGTGTCTTTTTAAAACCGAATTTTAAAAAGTTTGTATATTATCATAGATATTCCCTAAATATGAGAATATGTATATATTTATAAATTACATGTATATGGCTATATATATTTAAATGTATACATTGCTTTAAAGCAACAGAGCACTGTACTCTTTTTCATGAGTGTCTTTAGTTGTGCTGCCATTGATGCCTCAAGGTCCTGAACTGACTCAGAGCCTTTCCCTTTCCTGGTCATTTTTACCTTAGGGAAGAGCCAGGAGTCTCACAGTGCCAGATCCAGTGAATAAGGTGGATGAAGGTGCACAATACTGTTTTTATTTGACAGAAATTACAATAAACAAGTGATCAAAAACAAGTGATAAAAATGATGCGTTTAAATACAAAAATTATTACAGAAAAGGAACATATTGATATCAAATTCATTCAAAATAGTCCCCCTTGTTTTGAAAACTTATTTTGTCATTCTTGGCAATGTAATAAGACTTTTTAAGGATTTAAGCATTTGATGTATGTTTTGATCGCGCCGTGTATTTTTAGTATTCTAGACTCTTTTTATTGAACAGCAAATGTTGATCTTTTTTAACCATGTAAAATAAAGTGATTCATTTTAATTTTTAGTGGATATATCATATTTATTTAGTCTCTACTGATAGACCCTTAGAGTATTACCTTGCTTTTGCTATTTCAAAGACTTATAATCAATAATTTTGTATGTATTTATAATTTTTCATAGGAGTAACTGTACAATAAATTATTTTAATTACCAGAAATAGAATCACTTGGTTAAATGATACATATATAAAGTTTTGAATTTTTGTATGTGTTGTTAAAATGCCTACAAACAAGATGTATCAAAATACTTTTATCAACAATTATTAGTTTCTACTTGACAACTGAAGCCAATACAATTATATATAACTCTGATCTTTACCAATATGATTGAGAAAAGTGATATTCATTACAGTTTTAATCATTTTTATAGCATAACTGAGTGTACTTGAGCATTTCTTTATGTGATTAAGGACTTGTAAATGTTTTTCAAACTTTCTGTTCATAACTTTTTCCATTCTCCTGATTTTTTGGTCTGCATTTAAGTGTGTTAGTTTCTGCATGTGTATTGTGGAAGATAACATTCTGTGGAATGGGTTGTATATTGGTTTTCTATTGGTAAAAAATGAATGGAAAGGTAATGGCTTAACACAACACAAATTTATTATGTTACAGTTTCCTTGGGTAAGATCAGGTTACAGCCTAGCTGATCCTGTACTCAGGATATTACCAGGCCCAAGTCAAGGTTTTGACTGGGGCTGAGATCTCATCCATGCTCAGTGTCTTCTAGCCCTCTGGTTATTGAGGAATTCACTGTCTTGCAGTTGTGTGATAGGCCCTTAGTCATCAGAGGCCACCCATGGTTCTCTGCTGTGTGGTTCTTCCATAGCCCTGCAATTTGTGTCTTTAGGACTAACAGAAACATGTCTGCACTGTTCAGATCTTTCTGATCTCTGTTCCAGACACCTAGACTCCCTTTTTTTCCCCCAGGGGTAGAATGTTATGGTTTATTTATTTATTTATTATTTTAAGGATGAAAGAATATAAACCTTAGTAACACAAAAACAAGAAGGAAATACACGATTATAGAGAAGATAGCAGGGGATTGATTGACAATGGATACTGTATTACATAATGTTACCTTTGCATTTGTTAGTTATAAACCAGAATAATGCAAAAACAGTAAAGGAAATACACAATTAGGGAGAAGATACTGGGGAATTAACACTGGATGCTGTGTTACAAAATGATATCTTCACTTTTGTTACTCAGTTATACAAATGATGGCACGTTCGATTAATCAGTTTTCTCCACCCTCATCTCCATTGTTCTCCCACCCAATCAATCGTCTTCCCTCTGATAACAACTGTACTTTTTGGTTTATTTATTCCCTCAGGTTCTCCAGTTGGGAAGGCACATGGCTGCTTCAAATTATGCTGTAACAAACATAGGTGCACTCAAATTACTATGGCACTCAGTGGAAAAGCACCCATCCTCAAAGACAGTACATAGGCAGGGAACCAAATACACTATAGTCATCACCCGGTTAATAAGCCCTTGAGGCCCACAGGGTCTGTTCAAGTCTGCGGGTTTGCCCCGGTGGACTGCCGGGCTCCGCCCCAACGGGGCGCTGCTGGGGGGCACAATCAAGCCCAGGGGGTCTCCCCTGCGGCTCCGTGCCCCCGCGGTGGCACTGCACGGTCATAGTGGCACCGTGCAGCCGCCCAGGTTCGGTTCCATGCCATGGGGCTCCAGTTCCTGGGAGCTGCAGCGCGAGCTCAGCATGGGCTCCAGTCCGAAGTGGGAGGCGCCATGGCCCAGCCCATGGATCCAACTGCACCATGGCGGCCGCCTGAGCCACTTTTCCGAGAGGGGTCTGATTTGCTCTTTCTGATGGCCTCAGTTCTCATTTCAAACCCTTCCTGGGGCCAGGGGACCCACCTCTCTTCTCTTGTCCTTTTCATGTTGCTATAATCCAGTGTCTGACTGGCGATCCTCCAAGAGGATCTTTCTCCAGCTTACCCGGTCACCATCTTCCCGGAAGTTCTCTATCTAGACTCTCTTTCAAAGAACTAATATGATTGATCAAGCTCATCTATGATCATCTGCCTTTGATTAATTCAGAGTCAAATAAGAAGGGACATGAGTCACATCTGCAAAACCATTTTAAATTTTGTTATATATTATAACCTAATCATGGGAATGATGTTCCATTTTACTCCCAGATCCTGCTCACAGAGGAGGGGAAAACGTGTGACCAGCAGACAGCGGGGATTGTAGGAGCAATCTTAAAATTGTGCATCATGCTTGCTTTAGGCTGCTAATATCCCCCCTTAGCTTGTATTACTCTTTTCCCAATGTATAATCATAAACATGTCGTGGAAGAATATATGTTTTTCTTCCACTGCTCCTGATTTTTTTATAGATATAATTTACTTGGAATAAAATCAATCCTTGTAAAATACAAAACTCAGTGGTTTTTAGGATATTTTTGAATTTATGCAACCATTACCATTATATAAATCTGGAATATTTGCATAACTCTCAAAAGAATCCTTGTAGCTATTAGCAATGGTCCCCTATGTTCTCTTCGCCCTTTAGGAATCACTGATTTAGGTCTTTTTGGATTTTCTTACTATGGTTGTTTTATGAAGATGGAGTATAAAATATGTGGCTTTTTTTGGGCCTTTTAACTTAGTATGATGTGTTTCAGATTTCACCCATTACATAGTATGAATCCATAATTCATTCCTTTTTATGGTGAAATGATGTTTCAATGAATAGAGATGCCACATTTTGTTTACTCATTCATTTGATGGGTGGTGGAATTGTTCCAGTTATAATAGCCATTGTTATGGTTTTGTGAGTGATGGCCACTCTGAACATGTGTAAATTTCTGTGTAGACATGTGTTTTCAGTTCTCTTGTCCATTTTATTATAGTCATCCTAGTGACTGTGAAGTGGTTTTGTTTTGAGACAGGATATCACTATGTAGTTGAGACTGGCCTTGAATTCACTGGGAAACCCAGGCTGGTCTCAAACTTACGATGATCCTCTGACCTCAGCCTCCCCTGAAGGGCTGGCATTATAAGCATGTATCACTATGCCTGGCTGTGAAGGTTTAGATTTGCATTTTCTGACACGATCTTGCACACTTTTTCCTTTGCTCATTGTCCATATATGTATCTTCTTTGGAGGAACGTCTAGTTAAATACTGTTTTGGTGTTATTTAAATAATGTTATGACTTTACTTTTACATTGTAAAATATTGATCTGTCTGAAATTTATAGTATGGCAAATCCAGCCTTACTTTCTTATGTGATTACCCTTTTGTCTCACAAGTTTTACTTAGTGTTTAATATTTTCTTTTCACTGATATGAAATTCATATTTGTAACATACTCAATTATTAGTAGGGTGTAGTTATAGATGTCTTATTCCACTGATTAATGTGTCCAAAGAATGTATCTAACTAAAAATAGCAATGTGAATTACTGTTGAAAGAAATAAATTTGGCAGTGTGAGATTTAGTAATACTTTTAAATTCATAGTTACTTAAATAACTTTCTTGGCGTATATATTGGGTTATGCAAAGAGTGAATTATGAAAGGTTGTATTTTCTGTGCTACTGTACTACTTTCTTCATGATCTAATTTGAATGTATTGGTAGCCAGAGTAGAAAATGAAGAGCAATCATAGTTGTGACACAATTGAAGACTAGACTGCCTTTGCCTATAATATGCTGATGGAAATGGCATTGAGAAGCAGAATGGGATAATTTCAGTTTTTGAAAGATTAGGAGTTAAGACTAGCCCAGCGTGGTGGTACATGTCTGTAATTCCAGGGCCAGGAGAGGCTGAGGTAGGAAGATTATAAATTTGAGTCCAGCCTGTGCAACTTAGTGAGACCATGTTTCAAAATGGGGTTGGGGGAAGGCTGGAAATACAGCTCAGTGAGGGGACTCTGGGTTCAATCTCCAGTACCACACAGCAAGGCTGTATTTATAATTTTTACCACCAGATGGCGGGGGTGCATCCTGAAACAAACGATGCACAAATCTGTGATGTTCCGTGTGAACTCGTTTCAGGGATGATTTAGACTAGTAATGGATTAAGTTTACATTTGAGATCAAGGAAAACAAGACTTCTCCTGTATCACTGTCTTTTCATATTTAAACATTATCTTTATTCCTGAATATTGAGTTCTGAGATTTCCATGTACAAGATTTGTATTTAGGAAGGAAACTTTACAATGTTACCCTTTCTTCTACAAACACGTCAAAATTAAAATGTTTAGAATGCAAGTGTGCACTTTTGTCCAGGGAGCAGCTTCCTTGTCATTCCCTAGCCTTGCTGTTTGCACCCTCCGTGAGCTTGCTGTCCAGGGAAAGATACATAGGGATCGTTTTCTAGTCTTCCTCTTGACTTTTATATTGTACTGATTTTTTTACTTCTGGTTTTTGAGACAGGGTCTGCTACTTAGTCCAGGCTGGTCTAGGTAACTGGCTAGGTAACCCGGCCTGGCCTCAAACTCAAGACCCTCTCGTCCTAGCATCTAAAGGAAACAAACATTGAATGAATCCCTGCAGTGTGGGAAAACATTCCATTGCCTTATGCTTCTGGTCAGCCCCACCCTTGCACTGTCTTTTGTAACGGGACCTTCCTTTCCAACAGAGATGTTGTCACTGCTGCAGCTCAGGCATCAGCTTTGTCTTGCTGCCAGTCTGACCTCCAGTTGCTCAGCTTGATTCGCTTTTTTCTGTATTCTGCTTGTTTCCAGAATCATTGCATTTAAGGACAGACAAAATGAAATCACTCATCTCATTACTTTCAGTGCCTCTCATTTCATAATTAAAGTTTAAATCCTTAGGTTTCTAAGGGAAGCAAATACTTAACGAGTACCTATCTAGGCTTTGTGAGGAAAAAGTGCTATAAGGTAGTCTTTTAAAATTCTGGTTTTAGTACTGGAACAATGTTGAAAGATCCCAGAACTAGAGTTTCACTTGAGACTGTTCTCCCTGTGACTCAAAAGCCAGTCCCTACACTTTCTGAGGCTATCATCTGTCTTTCTCACTGCTCTCCCTCTTTTCCTCTTTGGCTCCAGCAGATGGCTAATGAATCATTTGTGTTCTTTTTTGGAGGGTGGAGAAAGGGTGGGTGGGTTGGGCTAGAACCCCAGGGCCTTGGGCATGCCAGGCAGCTGGAGCCACTTTCCTAGTGGCATTTATTCTTAAAATTTCAAGTACTTTTTCTTGCTGTTTCTCTTATCTAGAATTCTGTTCTATCCATGAGAGTGTGAATTCAACAGATATTTATTGTTGTTTGTGTGCCAAACAGACATCTAGGTGCTGAGGATGTAATGGTGAAAATAAGTGATGAAGTTTCTCATGGAAAGTACTTTTCAGGTATGCAAGGAATATACCTAAGAAATAACTAACATGTTAGTACATCCAGGCCTGGATATTCTGCACAGGATATGCAGACTGAACACCAGAGGGTGCTATGCACTTGAATGTGAACGGCCCAGCCTGGAGTTTCTTAACCTCTGAAGTGGCTCTGATGTTTAGGAAAACAGACAAGGAAGGAGAAGCAGGAATGTTTTTGGAGAGTGCAGTTAGCAGTTTTAAACAGGGAGTTTCCTAAGACTTTGTCTGACATTGGGACTTGAAAGCCGTGGAGAAGTAAGACTTGGCGGTGGCTGAGGGCGGGGCACTCTGGGCCAGGAAGCAGCAGTCAGGGCTCTTAGGTGGGGATGTGGCTTGGCGTGTCTGCCTAGGACTCATTTTTTAATTTAAAGTGCAGTGCAGGTGCCCCTACTTCCATGAACACTTTTTGTATATTATCCAGCAAAAAGTATATTTTTGACTATGGAGGGTGCCTTTGGTATAGCACACACCATTACCTGGTCTTCAGTGTTCTTGTTACTGTTTGTTTCCTGTTCAGTGAGCGTTGTATGACTTGAGAGCCTGCTGTCTTTCACATTTTTGTGTCCATATATAACTAGAGCAGGTTCTAGAAATAATAGGCCTTAAGTTTTTTTTTTTTTTTTTTTTTTTGGTCTTTTGAGACAGGCTCTCGCTGTGCAGTTCAGTCTGGCCTTAAGCTCGCTTTGTAGCCCAGGATGGTCTCGAACTTGCAATGATCCTCCCGCCTCAGCCTCCCAAGTGCTGGGATTATAGGAGTGTGCTCCCATGCCTGGCTAATAGGCCTTAATTAATTATTAGTTGAATTGAAATGAATCAAAATCAACTGAATCGCTGAAAAGACTATAGGTAGTCTTCTACACTTAAGTGTTACAATTTTCCAGTTTTGACAAAAATTGAATTTGTTAAGAATTTAGTGGCTTTCTTTGCCTTTTACTTAGGCTCATTTTTCCCCCCTTAATATCTTTTTAAAAACCTGTTAACATGCATTAAACTACTGCTGGCTACATACCAGATTTGTCTCCAGTATTCTGTCATTTCTTAGAAACAATGATGGGGGAATATTTTAAGTGCCTTAGCATATTTTTGCAGACATTCTTGTGCCTGTTTACTCTATCTTGTATATTTTAGCATCATTTTAAAGCTTTTGCTCAAATATCTTCTATTTTCCATGTCCTTCCATCTGCTTTTGGGTAGGGGGACCTATGTCCTAGTTTGTTATGGCCAGTGCTTATGCCTGTAGTCCCGGACGAAGTATCCCGAGTACTTTTTCACTCTTAGAGGCAGCCTGCCGTGGGCAGTGTGTTCCAGGGCCTCCTCAGGCTATACAGAGGCTTTCTGTCAGGCCCTCTGTGAGGACAGTGCACGGGGCTTCTGGCCTTGTGGAAAGTTCCCCGTGGAACTGTACTGCAGCAGATGTTACTTCTGTTCCTTGGTCTATGCTATTTATTGGGTGTATATTTATAGCACCATTTTATATGGAGAAATTCAAAGATGGTAGAAGATGCTCTGTGCTATAAAAATGTATAATCTAATAAATGAGTCAGGATTAATGATGTAACTATGTACAAATAAATATTTTAAACTCGTACAATGGATTAACACAACATATAAAAGCGGAGAATTAAATGAACAAACTTAAATGATGGAACCAAATAGGGTAGTTTGAAGGAAGTTATGTGGGTTTGTTAAAACTTCAATTTTAATGAATTAACTTTAAATATAGAAGATATAATATGGTATCAAAATTGTAGGGTAGCAAGTTTGTGTGGTACAGAAGCTCTTAGATTCTCAGTGTCTTCTTCCACTCTCATTCTAATTTGGTTCCCGAGTACGCTCAGTTGTGCTAATCAGTCACCTCTGCAGGGCCCCTCTGGTTTGGTTTCCCCACCCTAACAATGTGTCTTTGCACAGTATGTAGTGCCCCTTAGTTTAATCTAGGCTGTGCCAGAAGTCCGCGGGGTACGTGAGTCGGTGAGTACTCTTGCTCCTATCTCCTCGCGACCTATGCAAGACCGTCTGCAGCCTACCCTGGGGGTGGAGTTCATGTGACACGTGCCACTCTTTCTTTTCTCTTTTTTTTTTTTTTTTTTTTTTTTTTGCAGTACGGGGGATCGAACTCAGGACCCTGCGCTTGCTAGGCAAGCGCTTATTCCACTGAACTATATCCCCAGCCCTCTTTTCTCAAGAATGACTCTGTTCATGCTCTGCTTGGAGTACTGAGAAGTTTTGATTCCTCATCTTACAAATATTTGATATTATTGAGACTTTCTCTCTTTGCCACTATAATGGGTATGACAGAATATTTTTGTTTTAATCTTCGTTTCTGGATAATAGTGAACCTGTTTTCCCTTTGTATACATAGTAGCTGTTTGAGTTACTAGTATGTGAGTTGTTTATGTCATTTCCCCAATTGAAAAAAAAATTGTCCTCCTCATTTTTATCCATTCTTTGTTGAACAGACACCTTTATTTTTATAGTAATATTTATTACTTTAACTTTATAGTTTGTGATTTTTCAGTCTATTAGGAGGTCCATTCTGAGTGAAAATCCCTAGAATTGTGCTTTTGTATTTTCTATCAGCTTTGTAGTTTTATACTTCTTGTATATGTGTTAAATCCATTCAGAATTCACTTACTAACAAGGTAAAGTATGAGTTCAAATTTCTTTTCTATACACTGTACTAAGGCATTGTTTTTGGCAGCAGATATTAGACAGCTAACCCTCATACTGCTGGATTTTGGTATTACCTGTGTTTATAACATGCTCCTATACACATACCATTGGGTCCTTTCGAACTCTCCATTCTTCTGTGTCGGTCTGTGTACTGGCCCTGTGACAGCACCACATGGTAGCTTTTCTTCTTGCTCTCTGTTTCAATTTGTTTGGATTTTCTATGTAGATGACTATATCACCTACGATAGACAGCATTATTTCTTACTTTTCAGTGAACAGCTTCATTGATTTTCTTATTAGCGTGCTTTGTCATGAATTGGGAAGCAGTTTTCTATCTTCCATTTTCTGCAGGAATTTAGGTACAAATTTTATTATTTCTTCTCTATGTGTTTGGTAGAATTTGCTGGTGATGACATTTGACTTTGGAATTTTCTAAGTTTTTTAAACTGTGAATTTAATTTCTCCAATGGATATGGAGCAGATTACTCATTTATTCTTAAGAATTTGAACACATTTACAGCCTAGTTTTATGAGCCATAGTGGTTATATTCATTCTGGAG
Organism: Dinomys branickii; assembly: GCA_004027595.1. Classification (NCBI taxonomy): domain Eukaryota; kingdom Metazoa; phylum Chordata; class Mammalia; order Rodentia; family Dinomyidae; genus Dinomys; species Dinomys branickii. Next base: position 89,974 of record PVLD010007511.1, read on the forward strand.
ATGTCATTCTTTCTTTACCTTTTAAAATGCTGAAAACAGATGTTCTGATAGACTGTTTCCCATGTTCCAAACTGGTGTATAGCTTAGACCTGTGTTTCATTCCAGTTTCAATTCACCTTTATATCTGCTGGTGCCTTTGGGCTAACTTGAGTGATCATTCCACTGTGTCTCTGGACGGAGTTGGTTTCCTTTTACTTTTTATTCAGAGACATTCAGGCAGTTATTTTCCTTTGCCTTATAAAAGCTTTTTTTTTTAGTTCACTGTCCATTTTTTTCTTTGTTCTTCACTTTGAAAGTCTGGGAAAGATATGATCCACTTCCCTTTAGAGGGTGACCTAACCAATCTGTTCACTTTTGGAATAGTTGCTTTTGATTTGTGCCACCACTGCTACAAGCCAGTATCCATTCTTCTAATTAATGATATTTAACTGAGAGCAACTACTTATTTCTTGCTATTTCAGTGTCTATAAATTTATTTTAAACAAGATTTTGAGTGCTGTATATTCACTTGTAAAATACATAGTTTGGGTATTAATAATATCAAGTAAAATGCTTTAAGTAGTAAAATTAGAAGCAAAGGAAAGACAAGCTAGAAAGACAAGAAAATGGAAAATTGTTAACCAGTGGTGGTGGTTTGTTAGCTGACAACATGCTCTCTTAAATTATCATTGAGAAAATTATAGGTTAATATAAAGTGACCATGTTTGAGAGTCTGAAATTCATTCTGACACTAATGGGTGTCTTGGATTACTGAAGTCTCTCATGCATTAAAAATATAAAAACTAATGAATTGTCACTCATTCTTTTTTTTTATTATTTTAGAAACATAAAAGTACAAAAACATATTGACAAACAGACACCAATTATCATAAAAAAGTACAATCACAACTAATCTATAGACAAGGTGATATGGTCTCAACAGTGGTTATTGCTTTATCCATTGATATCTTCGAATTGTAAATGTATGAACCCATATACAGACATGCAAATTTAGTCAGACAG
>PVLD010007512.1:0-90982 GCA_004027595.1 Dinomys branickii
CTCCCCCGCCCCTCTGTTCCTCCATCTGCCGGTTGGTCCCTCACTGCCCCGTCATCATCTGCATCCTCACAGTTTGGCACAGTAAACCACAGAAGATCACAGCTCTTTCTCTCCAGGCCAGAAGGCACTGCTTTCAAAACACAAATGCTCCTATAAACACGATATCCTACTTTTAGGGACTGATAAAAATCTTTAAAAATACCAATCTCTCCCTGTACAGATGAGAAACTGAGTTCTAAGGGGAGATGTGAGCTGCTGAGCCCAGGGAGGTGCACCCAGGGCTAGAACCCAGGCCTGCGCTCTCTGGTCAGTGCGCTTTCCACCAGGCCTGCTTCTCCTTTGCCCAGGGCTCAGGATTTCTTTAAGTTCAACACAGCAGCTCCTAGAACAGCCCAGCCCTCCAGACTCAGATTTCAGTGGTTTCCAGTTGTTTCTGCCCACACTCTGCTACCTATTTATTTTGAGACTGGCTGAATCACCCAAGGAGGAGAAGAGATTTCTCTGATCTTGCCCTGGCTGGGCAGGCAGCCTGTGTGTCAGCAAATGAAGCTGACAGTGAGCTCTGCCTTGCAAGAGTCTCACTCCCAAGCAGCTGCAGTTTTTGAAACTGGCAACAAAGCGCAAGGGTTTAGCATTTCATCTCCCCGAAACCTAATCCAGAAATCTCAGGCAGCACCATCTCTAACACGCCATGGTGGGGGGAAAGAAGGCCGGAGGTCCCAGCAAGCAGCACTGTGATCCTGCCCTGGGTGCTACTGTTCCCAAACCTCTGGCCGTGGGTTTCGTTGTAAGAACATGGGATAATAACAGTTGGAGGAGAAAAACTGGTTTTGGTTTTGGAAAAGATAAAAAAATATATTCAAATAAACTCAACTCTCGCCTGTTTACCAAGGTTGCATTCTTTGCTCCCCACATTTTTAAAAGGCACATAGACATAGGCAGAGGGTATAGTAAGATATTCTAACAGCCCAAGGCCCAATTTCTGAGAGTATGCATTCACGGTGCCGGCCGATTTAAATGTCTTTCTTCCCTGTAATTTTCCTCTTACGGATCTTGAAGGACACAAGGAAATGAAATCTATTTTCAAGAAACCAATCATTATTTTACTTAATATCCCTAAGGTTTTTATATAATACATGCAAAATGGTAATCATTTTTTCTATTACAATTTTCAATTATTTAATATGTATTACATTTCTGTTGTCTAGAAGATAGAGGTTTAAAGCACATTTTGATAATAGTATCTCAATTTATACAAAACAATCCAGTGTAGTGGATATACCCGTATTATTATTATTTTCATCTTCTTTTTTTTTGGCAGTACCGGGGATCAAACTCAGGACCTTGCGCTTGCCAGGCAAGCGCTTATTCCACTGAGCTATATCCCCAGCCCTATTATTTTCATCTTATAGATGACTCAGTGGAAGCTTCTAGATGCTAGGAACCTTGGCAAATCGCCCATCAGCCTATGCGCTTAATTTGCAGTAAAAAATGGAACTGCGTTTTGATGAAACCTTTAATTATTTGGGAAAAGCCCACTTCCCCAAAGCACCTGGGCGATGCGGCTAAGGTGTTATGCGTCATGAGAAATGGATTTATTGAGGTTTGTTCAGTGCTCCAGCGTTTGGAGTTACTAATAGGTAGATTGGAAGGAAAAGGAGAAAAAAGCCCTTATTGTACCATAACCTGAGGGCCAAATTCACCAGGTCTGGTTTTTTGTTTTTTTTTTCTACAAACTTGGCAGAGTCCTTGGGCAGAATTCCATTTGTTTTTCCTTGGTACATGTTATAGGACAGTATAAAAGGGACCTGCTGTGTCCCTGGCGTGTACTTTAGTAATAAGAGGTACTGTTCAGGGAGACATCTGTGCCCAGCACTGGGCTATGTCCTCAGATGTATTACTCGTTCACTCTGCACAAGAGATCCCAAGACAGGGACGCTGTCTTCCTGGCTTTACAGCTGAGGAGGAGGGGTTGTGAGGTGGTCCATGTAGTCACCATGGAGAGCGAACTTTGATGTTTGGGTTGTCAGCCCCCATCCCAGCTTGCCTTTGGGTCCTCTCATTTAATTATCACTTCCCTGCAAGGTTAAGTATCAGGAAGCCCACTCTACAGAGGGAGAAACTGAAACACACCATTGCCAAGGAACAGGAATCAGCCCTGAAGTCAGGTTTGGTTCCAATCTCCTGTCTCACTCCCTGCAGCTCCCTGGGATCCCCTGTGCAATCTGAAATTGAAATTATTGAAATTGAAATTATTTCTGAAATGCTGGGGCACTTCCCTGAAAACAGTGTCAGGTAAGAGCCAAAGATGTTACTGCATATTTCTCCTTAAAGTGAATGAATTAGAAATATCAAACAGCCACTCAAAGGTAATTAAAATTAAAGAGATACCGGGAACAAATCTAATAGGGCCATAAACTTATATAGTACTTAAGAACCCACTTATTTCAAATATTTACTTTTTATCTTGAATGATCAGAAGATGACTTATAAGTCATGGTGAATAAAAATAAAAATGAAATCAAGCAAGTAAATAAAATATTAAATGCTCAACACTTCAGTACAGGAAAGTACACTTGAATGATTTTGATAACAGTGCAGGCTTTAGTCAATACTCACTTTAACGGAACCTGAGTATGGTCATGTGTAACTCACGGAAACACCAAATTAATGCATTGCCAGTAACTGACTTTATAGAGGTCTGGGGAGTTGGTGGATTAGTCCTATTGTGTTACTTTTTCAGAAAGGCAACCAGAAAGGAACTTTGTTAGAGTACTTAAAATTTCTTCTCCTACAGTGGCTTTCACCTACAGAGGAATATCGAGAGTATTTGTCACTGATTATAGCAAACTTTCAACTTCCAAGTTGAAAAAGACCTTCCCATCCAATCAAAGGCCAGTGTCCTGTGATGTGTCTGATGAGGCAGCTATTAACACACACTAATTATACTTCATTCACCCCTCCCATAATTCCAACATTTTAGAGTTCATAGCCAAAAAAAATTTTTTTTAAAGAAAAGGATATGGAAAGAACAGAACTTAGAAATTGTAAATTAGCTCAGCTGAACTTAAACACAGATCCAGGATAAAGGGAGGTAGGTTTTACTTATGTAAGCAAAACTTCTGGAAATATTTCTGTTTTCTTTTGTTTTGGTGGCAGTGGCAGGGTTCTGAGAGATCCACTGTAACAGCTTCCTGCTAATGACTTTCCTCGATGCATGGCTTACAGGAAAAAAACCCCAAGCCTTTGGGAAAACGCAAGGAGAGTTTTTACAAAATGAAAAATGAACAGTGACTAGCGGATGAAAGTAATCAAAATCCACCTGAAAGCAGGGAGGCAGATGCATTATAATGCACCATGGTCCTGTGATGTCAACCACAATCCATTAGGAGCCTGCGAGGCCACTTGTCCCCATGGGAGACATACATACCGCTGAGACCTTATTGTCCAACTCGGAGGCTGAGCCACAGAGCACACAATCAGCTGCCACACACACACCCTGGTGCTGCACATGCGTTTAGGAAACTTGAAATGTGGCTGAATGTGCTTCTATGCCTGAGAAACCGCAGTGTGCCTAGAGACCCAGGCACCCCGGGGAGACAAACTGCGCTCACCTAGTACCATCTGTGAGCGCCACATCTGAGGATTCAACCAACCTCGGATGAAAACTATTTGAAAAACATGTAGTGACTACTTTTCTTATCCTTGTTCCTTAAAACATATATAATATAACAACTATTTATATTGTGTTAACATGATATTAGGTATTATAAGTAATCTAGAGACAATCTAAAGTATATGGGAAGACGTGCAGATACTATACCATTTGATATAAAGAATTTGAGGATGTGCAGGTTTTGATATCTGAGAGGGACCCTAACACCAGTCTCTTGAAGATGTTCTACAAGAAACGTTTTTATTTTTCTACAAAGGAAGAGAAAGAGACCTTGCTTTAGCTATACGTACATATTGGAAAGCACCTAAGTGTTAGGTCTCAAGTACCAACTTTCCTTCCTTCCTTCCTTCCTTCCTTCCTTCCTTCCTTCCTTCCTTCCTTCCTTCCTTCCTCCCTCCCTCCCTCCCTCCTCCTTCCCTCCCTCCCTCTTTCTTTCTTTCTCTTTCTTTCTTTCTTTCTATTTTTTTTGAGAAAGGGTCTCATTATGCAGTTCAAGCTGGCCTTGAGCTCACTTCACAGGCCAGGCTGGTCTCAAACTTGACAATGATCTTCCTGCCTCAGCCTCCTGAGCACTGGGATAACAGGTGTGCATCACCACGCTTGGCCTATCAAGTACCAACTTTTGATGCTCCTGAGCCATGATTTTTCCCTGAGTTTTTCGCCAGGTGCAGTGTCTGAGGGGAAGCCCGTTTTACCCGTTAGGGATTTAGGGACATGCGTAAAGTATTTCAAAGGCCCAACAATGCCAGAAAAGAAAGTTTTATATGGTCTAAATCCCAAACAACTACAACAAAAACAGCTAAAAAATATAAATGTTTAATAAAAAAGCAACATTATGGCAACTTCATGAATTTTTAAATTTAAGCTTCACAGACCTTTTTTGTTTATGGAGTTTTCTCATTTCCAAAAGGATTCCAAGACTAAACACAAATCATAGCTGACCTCTTTCAATACTTGCTGTGTGCCAGACAGGGTTCTGAGTGAGCCACAGAAGCTGAGGCATTTAACTCCCCAACTCTGTGATACTCGGATGGCTACTGTCTCTGTTTCACAAAGGCTTGTTGGGCCAGACACCCACCCAGGTACTGGTACCCCAGAATCAGCAAGTGCAGATACGGGAACTCAACATCTGGTCAAAATCCCGTGTTGATGGCAGAGAAATCAGGGCCACAGGAAATGAAATGAGTTACTCATAGCCAGAGAATTTCAAAAACAAATTACAAAGTTCTTTCAAAACTTTACAGCAAAAAGAAAAAAGATACTGAATGCAGAGCCCGGGTATGTGGGGATTTGTCTGCTGTGACGAGCGGTGGCATCGCCCAGGAAGGAGGCTTGGGAGTCATGGCCTGTGAAGGCCGCATTTGTGAGGAACCTGTGGCTCTGTTTTGCCGACAATATTCTGTTACCCCTTTTGAGTGGGAACTAATTTAGAGATTATCTCGTCCCATTGCTTAGTTGGACCAAAGAGGAAAATGAGGACTGAAGTATTAAGATAATTACCCAAGTTCACACCCACAGGTCTGGTGGCGCCAGTGTGAAAACCCACGTCCCTGAGTTTGGGATCCATAAATCTTTTTACACATTTTCAGATTAAGAAACGGAAGCCTAAATGCAGATAGGCACCCCCTCCCCCTTTTAGCATATCACACAATAAAGTCTAACAAGTGCAACACGTTAGTTTCTATCTCAGCTTCACTGCCATCGTAATACTGCTTTGGTTTTGCAATGATGTACATGGAAAGAGAAAGTCAAAGTGATGGTGGAAGTTTCATTCTGTGTTTCTTCTTCCCTCTCTCACGCTCCCTGCATTAGATCATTTATTTCTTTGGGTATTTACTTGTTGCTTCCTATAGCAATGCAAATGCTGCTGGAAAATTCTCAGTGGCTTCTTGGTGGTTACCAAGAATTCATAGGCCCCTCCCCAGCTTACTGGGAGTCATATCAAGCGGGTTATTGCAGCTTCCAAGGGCAGAAGCATGTGCCTTTCTGTGTACTCTCACGCTCTCCTTTGTCCCAGAGATCCTTCCAGACCTTAGCCTTGAACTACAAAAATAATACACAAGAAAGGAGCCTAAAATGTGTTGGAGCCCCTTAGGCATGATTGCTATTAATGCTTTAAAAACTGCCTTTGCCAAGTCTTCAGGGTGTTAGGGAGCTTAGCACAGAGGAAATTAAGTGTCAGCGTGAAGGTTCCCCAGAATTTCCATCTCAGTTGGAAGCTTCTTTTGGGAGGGGTCCATATGAGTAAGTAGCGCACCTTCCTCCTCTCGGACCTTCTGTTTCCCTCCTACTTTGTATTTGGGTAGGAGGGGTGAGGGATCATTTCGGTGGGTCACGATTTCACCCAGATACAACCCACATCCAAATACAATATTTGGAAACTCCAAGGAAAGAGGGAATCCATAGATCATCATTCATCGTCCAGGAGACGTGCTTGAAGTGATTTCCTGGGAGTGACATGTTTGTGGATTGGAAATCACAATCCTGAGACTGCAGATCTATAAACCTATCTGATATTTCAGCGATGAGTTGGGAGCAAAGAGCACCACATGGTTTTCTTCCTCCTGGCCAGATGCAGGCTATACATATGGGCTCTCCATGAAATTGTTAACTAAAGGGCGACCCGGCCCAGACAGCTGTGCTCACGGTCACTTTTGTCACCTTACTCACCTGTCCTGCATGCCAGCATAGGAGTGAAGGGTTCATGTTATGTGCTGCCTGTGGTTTAGGTCTCCAAGCAGACCATGGTGACATGCAGGACCGACTGGGGACACATATGACCCTTGATGCAATGACTCTACTAGGGATTTTCTTTGGAGAATTTCACACTAGCCTTGCCTGGAGGAAGACAGTGATTCTTCCAGTCAGTACAAAACCTACAGGCTTTTGCTTTCACAAAGAAAACCATATGTGAACCAGACCTGTATTACTCTTTGGGTTTATCAGTAAAAAATACAAGAATCTGTATCTCTTAGTAAAAAATACAGGAATTAACAGTACAATGAATCCCAAATACTAGCAGGGTTCTCAGAAACAGACATCGGCTAGAATCTGTAGACTCCAATGCCGGGATTGTTTAGTTTCAATTCTAGCTTACTAATGGGGTGACCATTGATAAACCACTGAATTTCTTTCTGCTTTATTTTTTTTTATGCCTTCTTTCAAAGATTGTATAAGTTAATGTGGCTGAAGCACTTTGGTATTGGTCAAACAACATTTTCTAATGTTAGCTTATTATTTTTAGGTATTTTTATTATGAAGAAAAAAATAACTTTTTCAAAAAGACACTCTACTTAAGAATAATCCAGGGCTAGGAATATAGCTCAGCAAGCTCAAGGTCCTGAGTTCGATTTCTGATACCAAACAAACAAACAAACAAACAAGAATAATCCATAGGTACAATCATCCCATATGTTACTGACAACCTTGACTTTTAAAGTATTTTAAAGTCCACAATCACTATAAGTTTACAAGTACCTTTCAGGTGTTTTTTCATTTGAAGCATATTTGTCATATACAAAGATCCCATTTCATTTATATATAATAGTTTTGCTACTTTCTTTCAATGTCAAAGAAGAAAACTGTATTTGTGTGATAGAATCTTGACAAAGAACTTAGAAAAACAACTGCACAATGAAGTGTTAGTCCCTTTGGTTGACCCATTTTAACTACAACTCTCTACAAAGAAAGACTAGTCAGCATAAAGACTACCACCCTAGAAAGTTCTCTGGAGTTGTAAGGGAGGGCTTCACTTTGCATTCATTACCACATCTCAAGAGCTCAAGCAGAGCACAGGAACTATGAAGGACTCCTTTCCCCCAGGGCACAAGATGCCCCAGAAAATAGCCAATATTTATTTTATTGACCTTTTTGAATTTCAATTAGGTTTCTCAATGTTCCAGATGTAATGGGTACCTGACCAGACAGGTAATAGTTGTTCAAGCCAAACCATCAGGTAGCACCCTGCCTGGTTCATTCTCCTTAACCATCTCTCTGCAAAATATCTTCCTCCATCTCACTCAGTCAAGTTTGCCATTCAAGTTATTTTATGAACTATCTGTGCTTTGGTATCTGAGTATAATTACAGTCACCTAAATTATACGCACCTGGGCTAAAAGCTGGAGTGTTTCCATTAGATCTCCAGAAATACAAGAACTACATAAAACAACTATTCAATAGGTTTTGGGGAAAATTTCTTTTACTGTATCTTTCATGCTTAACAAGCTAGTAAGTTTTCTACCTATTAATTGAAAACAGACCTCTTTGCTGCTTGCAGGAGCCAATCCTGGACAGAGAGGATCTTTGGACAGATATCTTTCTTAATAATAAATTGAACTGTACAACAATTACTAATTTCTGTACTGGTCTGAGATGTTTTAGAAAAATGCCCATCAAATGAAGGAAAAAAATCTCAAGTTTTGATTCACTAAGTGGCAGGTCAGTTGGTGTAAAAGAGCAAGTAATCATCTGAAACAAACCATTCTTAATTTTCTTTATAATACACTCTTACTATGGCCTCACCAGTGAAGGCTCTCTAAGAGGGGAAGGAACATCAATTTTCCCTATAGGCACAACCAGCAGATGGGGTGAGGAAGTTGTTTATTCTTAGTCCTTTGTTCAGGTACTCGGAGGGCTGGCTGATAGAGTGAAGCTCTCTCTGGTCTTTGGCACAAACATTTCATATTGAAGGCTCTACACATGCCGTGAGGAACCACCACCTGCCCTTGCTGATCTTTGAGTTGAGATCAAGATGATATAAACCACCTCCTCATTTCAGATGTAAAAATACCAAGGATACAAGTGAGAGGGCTGATTGTAGATGAGGCATCAGAGTGTGTGGTGAATGAAGAGACAGATGAATGAACAGGCGGACAGGAGGACAGGACAGTGTACTCTAGGTGGGACATTAGAGATTCTTCATTCTACTTCTGACTTCTCCACAGCAATCTTTTCAAACCTGCATGCATTTCTCTGGGTTACTTTTCCTTTTCTTTGAGTGCTTATCCTGATGACTCTCTCAGGTCCCTTCTAGCTCTCAGAGTCTTTAATTTCATGAAACAAGAGAACTCTACGACACTACTTAACTTGGCAATGCCAGAGTCATTTTACAAAAATTTCCCAGAGTTCATAGCTCCATCATCATGGAGGAGACGGGGAGGTCTCTAACACAGAGGCTAATACTACTTGGTGCCCTGTTGGGCATTTAGGGTCCCCCTTACCATGGTGCTGGAAAGATACTGTGAGAAGAGCTGCCCAGAAAGTCCCCACCTTGAATCAAGATGTTCAGATAAGAAAGAGAAAATGTGGACAAAAACTAGCAGTGATGGCTCCCCAGCTCTGTAGGTGAAAGAAAAGCGAGCATGTGCCAAGTTGCCCTGGGAGCCTGCTAGCATTCGGCATTTTTCTATAAGTTTCTTGTGAAACACGAGACAGTCTACCTGGGGCTATAAACACTTCTGTATATCACACTTCTTATTTGTGCACATTTAATTCTTCCCTGTACCTCAAATCCATTTGGCAGGAAAGACTCTGAGGCGAATCTCCTGGGTCTGTCAAAGGGCCTTTCTCCTAACGATGGGCTCCTTAAGTTATAAAACAGCAGGGGCCTTGTACACTGTGTATCCAGGCAGTCTACTACAATCACCAAGACATATTTTTCCCTTCTAACTGCCAGTTCTTAAAAGTCAGAGCAGCCACCATTTGTCTTTTGAAGCTCGCCCACCTCATCAGTTCTTTGAATTTTACAGGAAATGCTGGCAGTGAGGCAAACATTGGTCTTTTCTACACCTCAAAGAATAACGGAAGTAGAGGGTGAACTGGGTCCCCTGGTTTTAGATTCTTCCTCAGCCAGGCCAGCCTCTGAATTGTCCAAGAGGTGCCTGCTGCTACTGTTTTTAAAGTTAGTGGCTGTACAGTCCCTGAGATGTGTCTTTCTCTGAGTATGCGTGCTTCTTCTCTGGTGCTCTATGGACAGCTATGGGCCACTGGTTTTGGTGTCATGTTTAACGCAGAGCTAATGTGACCCTTAGTTAGCCATTCCTACTCTGTTAACCTAGGAAGTGCCATGGAAGTTCCTGGGGTGTATGACACCAATGTAGTACTGGGTCTTGGTCTGCTTTCCACATATAAAGAGGATCATGGGTATGAACAAGGCCCAGGCTTCCCTGAGTCTGAGCATGGCTGGAGAGTTTCAGCTGGTTTAATGAGAAAGAGATGGAGGCCTCCAGAGAGAGAGAGGAGTCAGCCATGGAGCACACTACTGAGCACAGCAAATGCAGGCAAGGGGACTCAGATGTGGAACACCATGTCCTGGGTGCCGTCCCTGGTGGGCATGGGAGCTCTCTGTGGGATCGAGCCACTGAGGAGCCCTGGAAAAGGGAGGCAGTGAAGGGAGTGGTTCTTACCGAGGGTTCAGATGCTGGGGGTTTTGGTCAGGACTGCAGGAGAGGCTGCTACTAGCTTCCATGATCACTGGATGGCTGTAGAGAACTGTACACCAGAGGGCTTCCTTAGAGCCTCACAGGAGCCATCACACTGAGGTGGTCACCTGGAGGGAACTGGGCCACAAAGGGCTACTGCAGAGTCCCATAGAACTACCACAGTGAGAAGGGCATAGGGAGCAGACTGTGCGGGGTGTAGGCTGGGACCCTCGGCTGAAGGGTGCCCTCATTTCCCGAGCCCATGCTCTATACCCATAGCATCACTTTATGTGATCTTACAAGAAAGCGCTCACCATCCTCCCCCTTTTACAGAAGAGGAAACTGAGAAGCCCTGAAACTTGATGAAGTCTGAGTTACTCGTTTTCAGCCCTAAAACCTTCGCATTCTCACTCCATTCCCCCAGCCCCCTGGCGTGACAGCTTCTAGTGATAGCAGGAAGTCCATTTCTCAGTCTCCCAAATCTCCCAGTCTCTGAGAAGAGAGGCCACTCATTTCCCACTCGGGCCCTGGCAGGGTTTGGAGGCACGCGGGTACTGGGCCCAGGCTGCAGCTGGCCCACAGACCTGGAACTGTGGCCCGGCCTCGGCTCCTGGGCAGGGTGTGGCTCTGGAAGAGAGTGTTACTCTTGTGTTTACTCAAAAATAGTCATTAAGTCACTGTGAAGACATCTTTTCTGCAGACTAAACAACCCTACTCCTTTTTTAAAAGCTTTCTCCACAGGAGCTGGTTTTTTTTTTGGTCCCGTCTTTTTATATTTGCTGGTTTCCCCCAGGCCCTTTTCTACCCCTCCATTCTCTATTTTAAACAATTCTGTAATAGGATTTTGCACCAGAGCAAGAAAAGGAAAATATTCATAGTTTTCATCTCTAGCCTTAACAAATTAATACAAGTCTCGCACGGATGGCGATCAGTGCCCCTGTGGCCACTCAGTTCCTCAGGCCTTGTTTTGGCCAACCTTGTGCCTGGTCAATATCCATTCCCTGTTTAGTTTCTAATCCTGTTGACCTTCACTATGTGTTTCAGAGGCTACTCCTGGGTCTCACAGAGCCCCAAACTGTTCTGACATGCACTTGAGTCAGACTAATTTCCTTGTGACCTCTAAGAGGATGTTCGAAAAGAGCCTGGTGCCCAGAGACAACCTTTGAGGAATAAGAGTGTTGACAGCAAACGTCCTTCTCCCTGCAGGGCCCTGAATCCCTCTGGGGAAGAGGCTTCGAGGGGTCACTTACTCCGAGGTTCTCGGGGTCCATCCACTGTGATTTTGATGGCTCTGTGGTAGGTGGCAACTTGCGGAGGGTTTGTGAAGACGGTGATGGTCAGAGTGAAGCTTTTCCCTGTCGGGACACAAAATAAAGCAAAAATGAACAAAGGGATGGCTTGACTCCATCTTTGGGGTAATTAAGGAATCGTTAACTTATGCTTTCCTGCTCTCCAGCAGGCAAGGTGACGGGACTTCAGCACATTCTTGGTGTCCCATTACTGCCTGGAGTCTGGCTTTGCTGACATTCTGGAACGTACACGGATGCTATTTCACTAGGTTTGACACTTCTCATACTCATACGGATTTAACTCAATTATCAACAACCAATAGGCTCAAGGGAGACTTGAATTTATTTTCTTCCAAGACTCCAGAGAATCCTAAGAGTCAGACTGGTAGCCACTGACTCCCTGGCCCCTCATCTCTAGCCCTTCTTCCCATGTCAGCCTCCCCAGTTATTTTGTAAAATCAAGGCAAAGAGCAATGAAGCCATATCCATCTTTCCCCCCCTAATACTGTTCATGCTTCTGAGGATTAGAAATTACAGAATTTGTAAGTTTGAAGATATGCCAAATCAGAATAATTATCTATGGTTTAAAAGTACTAATTGTTGGTTAAGTCTCAATATTATTTATAAATACCAGTTGTTATCAGAGGCATCTATAATTGGCCAGACGGAAAGTTTTGGTGAATGGACTTAAGGACAGACATGTAACCGATAGACTAAGATTTAATAATTACTGTTAATATAAATATGCACCCAGGTGTCCATGTAAATATTTTACATATACTTATGACAGGTGAGCTCATCTTTATTGCCTCAGCTTGGCAATTTCAATACATTTTTTTTCTTGACCAAGTGGCTGCAAGGATGGATTCTGGGTTTGAATTCTGACTGACTGGCTTTCAGCAAGTCCCTCGATCTAGATCTCTCTATGCCTCAGTGTGCTTGCCTGAAAGATGGATATATGCAACTTTCTCTACCTTACCGACTTCTGGCAGAGATTACATGAATCAATATGAATAAAAGCACTAAAGTACCATCTGGTATTCAAAGTGTGTGGGTGTTCATTCACTACATTTTTTCTCTTTTCTCAAAGTTCTATAATGGGATCATAATACTTGACTAAGTATGCCATTATATCCTATATCTATATAGTTTTCAAGCTATATGATTTCTTCTCTTAATCAAGAAGTATGAAATAAAATCCAAAATAGCTGAAAAGAAAACAAACCATTGCCCATTCACTCCTATCTGGTCCAAAATTCATTTACTATTTTAAAATTCAATGCTTTTCCTTCCCCAAAATAGAAAGAACAGAATATTTTCAATTGTCAGGCATGTTTTAATACAAAAGAAGGCCATGGAGAAATGTTCAGTGAGAATACAATCTTTGACCATAGTAAGCCAATGATTCCTAATCACAGTGGGAAAACCCCCACCAAACAATCCCCAAGGGTTTGTAGTTCATGTCTGAAAGTTGTGATGAAAAGAAGAGAAAGAGATTATCAGATGATGAAGACTGCTTTGTCTGGTATGGCTCTGAAATCAAAGTCTTGAATGACCTGTATAACGGAACAGGTGAGACTGTATTCTGGGGAGTTGTAGTCCATGAGGTCAGAGTACTGGGGTACCAGGAGGCTCCACATCTGAAGCCATCTGGCCCTGGAAGGATGGATCCAGCTGGACTTTATGAATCTGCCATCTTTGGATATCCGTTAGATGTTTCCTGGCAACACTCCAGATGGGCTCCATCCCTGACATGGAGCTGAGGTGGAAGGGTGGGCAGAAGAGGCTTAGCTTGGCCCACCTGGCGGGCATGTTGATACGGTGGTAGATACCCAGTTAGCTGTCCACTGCTGTGGTCAGTCTGGCTTTCTAACTGCAGATGGAGGAGTGATGGCAGCCATAGCCCTGGAGCAGCTGCTAGCCGTACCCACATGGCCAAAGGCTGGTAAAGCTGTATTCCCAGGTCTCATGATCCTCCGTCTGTCTCATCAAAAGCTCATGAGAATTATACCTTGATCATCAAGACTGAATCCTAGAATTGACTTCTAGAATATTCTCCCTGGTAAGACCCCGCCCCACCCACACTGGTTCTCCCTCCTCCCTAGCCTTGACTTGAGTGCCCCAAGTTTGTGCTCATGAGCCAAGACATGGTGACTTCAATCTTGGTTCTCCAATCGCTTTACCAGCCACCCAGGCCTCTTGGTCTGAGTCTCCCCTCTGTCAAAGTGTAATTGATCCCTGTCACTTGTTCCTCAGGTAGCCTTTCTTGAGGGCACAGTCTGCTTTGAGGCTTTCTAGGCACCCTGATGAATCCTCCCTGACTTCTGATTCGTTAGGATGTTGGTTTGGATCGGGTTTATACCTGTCTAGGCCTAACTTCCCTGAGGGCAGAAGTCATGTTCTGCCTACCAAAGTGTCCCTCATAGATATGGGAGAAGGGGACAGCAAGGGACTCCAGGGCAGAAGAGAATCGAAACAGAAAACATAAAGTACCTAAAGACACCAGCGCTGGCTAGTGACATTGCCCAGCCCTTAGGAAGCCCAGGGCATAAGTGTGTATGCATATGTGTATGCATGTATTCATACCTGTGCGTGCGCATGCATGCACACACACACACACACACACACACACACACACATGCACACATGACTATATGGGTGGCTGGGTGCCTGTGTGTATGGATGGGTGCATGTGTATGTGGGGTGGAAAGAGACAAAGAGACAGAGAGAAACAGTAGGTTCTTCCAGCAAGAAGGGCTGGATTCCCATACAAATGGTTTTACATCCCTGCATCTCAGTTTCCCAATCTGCAAAAGGAGGAGGTTGTTAGGAAGGCTCTGAGGTCACTGGCCACCCTGAGACTGCACCTTCTGTGGGTCCCACGGGGCTTCCTCCACTGCCTTCAGTGGCAGCTCCAGAGATTTCACTACCACGCTGTATTCATAGATGACTGTGAGCAGGGTGGCGTTAAACAGCAGAAATTCACTCTCACAGTTCTGGAGGTCACGAGTCGAAAATCTAGGTGCAGGCCGAAACGCGCCCAATGGGGGAAGGGGGTCCTTCCTGGCTCTTTCCGGATCCTTGTCTCCCCATAGACCTTGGCATCTGCAGCTTGCTGGCTTGGCATTCGGATCCCTGCATCCTCTTTCTCGAGGCTGTCTTCTTGCTCTGTGTCCCAGCCTCTCAAATTCCTCTCCTCATGAGAACCAGGCATGAGAGCCATGAAATGTTTGTGTCCCTAGCACTGGTATTTTCTAGGTCTATGTAGAATTTACAACTTTTCAAAACACTTTCCCATAGATGATTTCATGCGGTGCTCACAACAATCTCATGAAATAAACAACACAGATTCCATTGCTCTTTGGATGTGGCAAAGCTAAGGCCCAGAGAGGTTCAGTAATTTTCTCAAAGTCACACAGTTTACATTCGCTGATCTTTGCATTATCACCGGTGTCTTAAATCTCTAATTGCAAACTCTGCGGCACTAGCACCAGGAACCTGAACTCATGGTGTTTCACCCAAACTCGGCCACTGTCCCCTGAAAGTGAAAACTGTTCCGGTGACTCTAATGTGTACAAATTGCCTTCGACAGCTGTAAACCTGGGTTAGAGTTCAAAAGCAGTTTCTTCCTCGGCTGCGTTTGGCCTTTGGCAATTGAATACTAGTGACGTCCCCTTGGTTAACCACAGACGAGCCTGCTTCACAGGGAAACTCAGCTGCCCAAGCGAATATTTGCAAAATCATTGCTCATCATCCTAATTCTTATTATTTTATGCTCATCATTTCAGATGTAGTCACAGGAGTTTCCAAAAAGCCCAGCCAAAGCTACCAGATGGGGCATTTCCACCACACTACCCTGGTTCTCCCTGCGGGAGAGGGCCTGTGGTCTCCCTCAGGATGGGCTCTGTGTACAGCTCAAGTGCACAGACCTCTGTTTATTATCTTACAGGCAGAGATGGTGTTCTTTTCTTCCAGAGGAATGTGATGTTTCTCCACTGGCCTTCCTTCTCCCAGCCAGACCTGGCACCACCCTTGACCATGGCGGGTAGGTAGCCACTGGGCCTGTCTGGTGAATGCTCTGCCCTCCACTTGCCCCAGCCCATTGCTGCTCAGACACGGCCCTGCTCAGCCAGCACCTGCAAAAGGCAGGGCTGTGCCCCGGAGCGCACGTGTCATTAACCAAATTCCCTCATTAAAATGACCTGTGGGCCTGGTATTTTAAGTACGTGGGTGTGGAAAGTGAAAGACTCTCAAGTGTTTTTCTCAGCAAGCTGCAACCGGAAGAGCAAGCAAGGCATCAGAGGCAGGCACAGGAGAACAGGTCGGCTAAACAACCCCAGCCCCGCTCTGCGGGGCCAAATGCAGGCACCAAGGAGCTAGACAGCCCAGTGAGAGTTGACATTCATGGCTACAGCCTGGCTGGAGTGGCTGCCCTCTGGAAGGACCGCTGGCTCTGGCCCAAAAGACCAGTAGAGGCTCAGATAGTGTGGGCGTGATCCCATGGCCGCCCCATGGGTACCTGTGAGAGGTGTCAGCCCTTGGCTCCCCAGGGCCCGGCGGTGGGGTCACAGGTGCGCTGCATGAGGAGCTGGGGTGGAAGTTGCTGAGAAAGGAGGAGCCCTGAGACATTCATTCTGCACCCAGAAACCTGGCCAAAAGCCACCTGCAAAATGGAAGGCAATAACACTCCTTCTAGCTCATGGCCTTGTTACGCAGGTAGAATGAAATCACATAAAAGCAGGAATCAAGCAAACTCCCAGTAAAAGTCAGTGAAAGCAGAAAGGTCTGACAAACATGACCCCAGGAAGACCAGAGCTGTGGGTGAAGTGCCACAGAGAAGAGCCGGGAAGCAGGACGATGGGCGATCCATGGGTGTGCGTGTGTGCATGTGCATGTGTGTGTGTGTGTGCGTGCGTGTGCGCGCGCGTGTGTGCGTGTGCGTGTGTGTGTGTGTGTGTAGCGGGTGACAGAGCTGCTATGAGGCCCAAGTTCAACTCGAACTTCAAGTTCACTTCTGCCTCACCAGCTGGCAACCATTGCAAGGCTCAACTGTGACGGCTGAGCCGCTCTATAAACAAGCCAGGCCCGAGCAACATGTGTCGTCTCCCTCGACGCCAGTTTGTCCACCCAAAGGCCAGGGCAAAGCACTAACTGTTTTAACTGTTTTATTTAGTCGGGAAGAAGGTCACGGGGTGAGCTTTCCTGGACGCCTGCTGCCGTGACATGGTCTCCAAGGCCGGGCAGCTCTGAGGCCCACAGTCTGGGCTGGAGGATGACTGACAGCTGATTTGCTTGCTTGCGGTCCTGTAAGGCTACGTCTGGACCCTGCAGTTCCACGTGGCGCGGCACACTGTATTCCTGACCCCATGCGAGAGGTGGCTGAACCTCAGTGCTGCTGCGAATGTATACACCGACCCCCAAAAGGCATGGGTAGGGGAGACCAAAAGTAGAAAGATGAGGGAGTCCAAACCATGTCTTGTCCAGGCAAGGAGCACTGTGTTTAGAAGTTTGGGCCACATCCTGTCACAACAGGGCCAGCTGTTGTGATTCTTTTGCCCAGAGCTTGGCGGGTAGATGGGTCTCTGTGGTGGCTTCTAAATGGCTCCGTGACTGTCATTGTCCTTAGTGTAGGTTTTGACCTGTGAATCATCTTCTCCTTTTGTGGGCAGTTTCAGGGGATGTGCAACTTGTCCTCTGTCACGCAAAGGAAGGCCGCACGTGGAGGACCCCTCTGCCAGAAGGGCCATACTCCTCAAGAAGCTCAATTGTACCATTCCGCACGCACTCATGCACCAGCAGGAAAGCTGGTTGTACACATGAACTTGAAACTCCCAAGAGAGCGAGGAAGGACAAATAAAAGGAAAAGAAACAAACGAAAAATCCCCTTCAGGTTTTCAAAACCAAGAGCGCCAAGGAAGTCTCAAAGTCTGCTGTTTACAAATTCAGGAAATCCCCAAAGACTCTACAAGTTTGTAGGAAGACTTCTCTGGGCTATAGATTACTCCGGGTCTAAGTCTGATCATAGATAAAACTATTAAAATGAATGCATCTTGAGGTTTGCAGTAATCTGCATTTGGAGCGTTTTTTTTTTCCACAGTGTACTTTCAATTTTGATTTCTCATTTTTCCACTGCAACAACCTAACAGTCAACATTGATGCTTCCACGCCTCTTGCGTTTATTTCCTTCCCCAAACACCACTAGTTTCAACAGTGGAGCTGTACAATTAATTTATTTGGGGATGTTAGAAGAGAGTGCAAATCCTTTGACTTCACCAGAATCTCCTGGTTCCTCCAAGTTGAACCGAATGAAAACGTAGATGTACATCTACTGCGGGCAAACTCTGTGGGTACCGATGTCCTCACCCAGCAGCAGCTGCAGTCACACAAGCCAAAGGCTGACTTAGAGCCCAGGCTATTGACACAGTGGCCATCTCCAAAGCAGGACTGAAAACGAGGGGCTTACTATGCTGAACTCAGTTTTCTACAGACATAGGGATGCTGTCCTTTGAAAAAGAGCTGTTTACTAGGAGAAAACTTTTTTATCATTCTGTCTTGAGGTCATGTATCATTTTTGTTGTTTTTGTGTTTTGATTTTCTCTTCATTGTTGTTTTGTCAACAACTGACTTTTTTAATTTTAAAAATTAAAAAGAAAAAACTTGGAGAAAACTGACACCGTGGTACGTAATTTCTCTGGAAATCAGTTGCAGGCAGGGGTTGGATTTGATTCATCTCTATATATCTTTTGTGCCCAGGTTATAAAAAAGTTTGATAAATGAATCAGTGAATTACTCTGTCAGCTTTTGGTTTGACAGCTGGGTCTTCATGATGTGTAATTCCACTTGGAAAGCCTGGCTTTTTCCCCTAGGACCGTGAAGAGTTCTGCCCTACAGAAGGACTGGAGGAGAAAATATTTCTCTTTACAAGGAGCACAGCGCAGCTTTGTGTCTGCCTCAAGGTTTCGAGGATTCAACCAAGCACAGATCAAAAATGTTCAGGAAAAAGATGCCTCTGAAGTAAACATGCACAGACTTTTTTTTTCCTTGTGATTATCCTCTAAATAATACAGTACAACTATTTACACATCATTTTCACCGTATCAGGTACTATAAGTAACCTAGAGATGATGTAAAGAGTGTGAGAGAGACACGTACAGCTCTAGGCAAATGTTATGCTGCTTGATATAAGAGGATTGGAGCATCCACAGATTTGGGTATCTGTGGGGCAGTGGAGGTCCTGGAACTGGAACCAATCTCTCACCAATGAGGGACTAACACATAACCCGAAAACACCATGATGGTCTCCTGTGATTTCACACTGCCTTTCCCCCATTTCTACGTTCCTTTCTGATTTCCCCTATTCTTTTGTATTGTAGTTCCCCAGTGTCTCAGCTGAGTAACCCAGCTTTGGCCCAAATATGACCAAAAGGCTGAATTCTCAGCCCTCTTTAGGCCAGCCGCCATGCCTGTTACTCTGTCCCTTCATCTGGCAGAGCTCCCAGGTGGACGCACCCAAATTCCCCAAGCCCCTTGCACCTACCAGACTGTGTATTCCAGGTAAGGGCCACAAAGCGCAGGTGGCCAAAGCAACCTCCTGGGGCCGGCTGACTCCTCCCTTGCATTTGCCCCAACACACCGTCCCACACCCCACCAGCAGTTCAGGGAGCCCTGGGCACGGCACTCAGAGCAGAAGGCAGTGTCTGTCATTAGCTCCTGTATACCTGCCTCCTGACTCTGCTGCCACAGGTAGGAGGAGGGCAAGTATCCCAAGACAGAGGAGGCTCACAGGGAAGAGAGGGAAGCTTGAGGCCAGCTTGAGGTGGCGGCTGATTGCTCCAATGGGTGACATGTTCCAAATGGGGTCTGAGGCTGACTGTGAGGAGCAGTGAGCCCTCAGCCCCTGGATTGGCCTCAGAGCACCTCAGCACCCTCCAACTGTCCTTTCCGTTCCTCAACTGTGATCTAAATGTCCTTATACACTAGGTATCTGGTGACAGTACCTCTTTGCTTAGCATCTGCCAATGGTTCTCTATAGCAATAGGAGGAGACCAAACCTCCAGTGTGGATTTCCCAGCCTGGCCTCCTCCAAGTCCTCTGGAGTGGCCTCTGGAGTCTCTCTCGGCTCTTTCCCAGACCAGATCTTGCTGCCTACTCTCTACCTTCCCTGCCGTATGCTCCCACCACGGCAGCCTCTTTGCGACCTTTGGATCTCAGCAGAGATGACAATTTGGGGATACCCTTTGCCCCTTTAACATATTAAAGAGTGTACATCTCACCTGTCCTTTGCTACCGTGCTGCCATTCAGGGCAGCAATGGTTTGCTTGTGCCCCACCCCCAGAACCTACTAAGAGTGTGACTTCCTTCTCTGCAGCTGGCCTTCACATCTCCAATGCTACTCCAGCGCCTGCACACAGTAGATGCACAGTGTATACAATAATGAATGAATGAATGAAGTAGCTTCAGCAAATGACCTCAGGGGACAGAGCAGGACAATAGTTAAGAGAAACTAGGAATAGACGTAGAGTCAGTGCCCAGTAAATTTTGTAGTTATATTATTATTATTAGACATGCATTTGATTATGACTAGGAAGTGCCTCCTATGTCTCAGGCACTTTTATTTAATGAAGTCCTCAGTAAGAAAAATGGAGGAGGCCTGGGGACATAGCTCAGTGTCACAAGCACCTGCCTGGCAAGCACAAGGTCCTGAGTTCGATATCCAGTACCAAAAAAAAAAATGGAGGGATAAAGTTCCTTGTGATGAAGCAACGGACAGTGGAAAGTAGCATCATTCCTAATTTCAGATTCAGTGAGACATAGACCAGCCAGCTTTCTTTCCTTCTCCCTCAGCGCTTCCCAGTGGAGAAGGAATGACAATGTCAAGGTGCTTTTCACCTCTTCCTAAAGCTTGTTACATGCACATCATGTCCCGTTACCATCCTGCCCTCATGAGGCCCAGATGTAACATGCTGTCATACTTATGGTACAGAAGGGGATACCGAGGCCCACACATCTCAAGGGATCCCACAAGGGTGTCCACTTTTCATATGATATCATTCTACCTTCCAAAGAGCCACAGAATTTTCACAAGTAGGTACATGTGTTTCTATGGGGTGATTACAAATTGGAAGTATCTTAAGTAGGACACCAAGACATTAGTACAATTGAGGGTCCAGTGATTTGGCCAGGATGCAAGATCTTAAAATAGTAAGATACCTCTTGAAATAGCAGCCAGATCAACCCATTTTCTGGTTTACATGTGGTCATAAAAGAAAAAGGTGCATGGACTTTCCCTTGCAACGTATGAGAAGGCTGTGACACCGCCTTACGAAAGCCTTTCGGGGCAGCAGTCAGGATGCCTGCAGTCTGGCCCATGGCAGCCGCAGTGGTACTGTCCTAACACTCCCTGAACCTGGGTGGAGGCAGCCATGACTGCTCTGGAAGAATGTGATGCTGCCAGGTGCCAGCATGTGCCACCCAGCAATAGGACAAAGGGATTATTCTGCCTCATTGTTAAAATGCAGTGTTTATTGTTAAAATATGATCAGGAATTAAAAGTGATGTGTCTGAATCATAAATTTACATGCCATTAGGATTTGGACAAAAGAGTTGGAAAGGCTAGGTGAGGAGAACTTCTTTTCCCATGGAAAACAGCGAGTGCTTCAAATTACAGTACATATTTAATTTCATCTAGGCCATTGCTAATCTGAAATCTCAGTGCCTGTTGCATGTAACCCTTTCAGGACCTCAGAACTGTGTGGGCTGAGAAATAAGCATAGGGACTAATGTCTCCTCCTTCCTGGGACACTCACCCACTTGGACCAAGGAAAAGCAGACCCCCAGCTGACGGTGTTGCTGGTTTCTGGCGTTGGAGCTGACAAGTTACCACTGTCTACTCTGGGGTTTGTGTCACTTGGAAAGGTCTTATGAAGGGAAGGAATAACTTTCAACCTATATCTTATCTCAAGTAATCAAGCCTCATTGTACCTTCATCCCCCGGAGGAGGGCAGAATCTGCCTCAGACCGGTCAAGTGACTTGTTCAAGGACAGATACCTTTAAGTTAATACTAGTTCTCAATCAAGAGCAACCCTGCCCCCACCCCAGGGGACATCTGGCACTATCTGCAGACTTTTCTGATTAGCCCAACTGGGAGGATTGGTGTCCCTGCTTACTAGACAGAGGCTAGGGATGCTGTTAAACATTCAGCAAGGCACAGAATACCCCTTGGCTGTGAACAGTGACCAGCCCTAGCAGCAGTCGGTGGCCCATGCCCACAATCTCAATACCCTGGGAAGATGAGGTAGGAGGATCAAAAGTTTCACTCCACCCTGGGCAATTTAGCAATTTAGCAAGACCTTGTCTTAAAATAAGAAATAAAAAATGGGCTGGGGATGTATCTCAGGGCCAAGGCTCTGGGTTCAAATCTTATTACTGCAAAAATAAATATTTAAGTAAATGTGATAACCAGCCCCAAATATCAATAGCACTCAAGTTGAGACATCCTCTCTCGCTGAAGAATCTAGCAAAGTCCATGCACTGACCACGCAGATCTAGAGGAAAAAAAGCCCTGCAACGGTTACCCCTATATACATCTGCAGGGCCACAGACATGGTTGCTGGCTGCTTCTCTAGTTAAGATCTAGATCTTTCCTGTTTGAAAAATTCCTGGTAGTCCCCCTCCTGGGGGCTTCCAGACACATCCTCGTTTCTTTTCCACCGTGCCTGGATCTCAGTGACCACAGCCGTGTTCCCTCGCATGCAGCAGCTGTTTTGGCGCTTTTCTCCAGAACCCTTCTCTCCCCAAGCACGTCTGCAGGAACCGGTGTGAGCTCCACACAGCCCTGGCTCAGTGGCCATGGGAACTTTTTTATTTTGACACTTAACTCTTATTATCACAACAGCCGCAAACAGAACTGGCCTGCTCTATGCCAAATCTAGGAGTTGTAGGACAGGAGGCTTACGGAAGCGAAGAGTAACAGTCTTCACTTGCAGCTAAAGCAAGCAGGCAGCCACAGAAACCCACCAAAGTTATTCAAGAAATTCAGTCCACAGCAGAAGAGTCTAGTGGGGTCATTTCTCAGAACTTTGTTTACCAATCATCTTTCCCTGAATCTCAGAATCAAAAATAAGTGGCAGCAAAACTAACTCACTGAGGTAGAGCTCTTGCCTTGCATGCACAAGGCCCCGAGTTCGATCCCCAGCACCACATACATTAAAAAACAAAACAAAAACCCAATAAAAAGAAAGTAAAAAAAAAAAAACAAAACACTAACTCACTGAAACAGGTTCCTGGAAGCTCTGGAATCGCGCAGCCACCAGTCATGAGCTCTGGCTGAGGCTGGCACTAAACCTGGGCAAGAGTTAGCCTGACAAAGTGGACCGTGGTCCCTTTTCCCCTCCCATGCATTGCTTTGCTTTTATTTCAGGGCTGCAGAAGGAGTCCCTTTTGGAGTCTGGAAGGTCTCTACAGGAGACACATACCAGGATCTTTCTTTTAGCACTTTTTAATTCAGGTGGACACTGCCTACAACATTAGTTCATGTTCCAAGATGGGTGACATGCGGCTTCTTGAAGGACACACTCCCAGGAGACCTCTGAGAAGCCAGTGGAGCATTTACTACTTTCTGCATCCCTGTGGATGTGCACCTGTGTGCAGAGCTCCTCAGAAGAACTGTCCCTACTCTGGTGTGGACCACCCCACCTGCAGCATCTCCTCCCCTTGCCACAAAGTTGCCATCCAGGACACCAGGTGAGCAGGGCAGGTGTGGGGAGACGGCACAGTTCTACACCTTTAAAACACAGGTATGTATTCATTTTCACACAGCCTCAATAGTTGGCTGAAACACCTATAATCTCTGTTCATTTTTAATTAATTAGTTAATTAATTGTTATTATAGTGGGGATTGAACTCAGAGAGTCTGAGCTACATCTCCAGTCCCTTTTTATTTTTTATTTTTATCTTGAGATAGGACTGTCACTGGGTTGACCTCAAAATTTCCATCCTCCTTGGTCAGCCTCCCAAGGAGCTGGGATTATAGGTGTGCACCACCGCCCCTGGCCTGTGTAAAGTTTTGGAATGTGTGTGTGTGTGTGTGTGTGAATTTTGTGATGAGTTAGAAAGCATTAGGAAGACTGGCACAAGATCAGGACTCCTCAACCTCAGCGCGAGTGATGTTCTGCGGGTGTCTGTCAGGGAAGATCGTCCAGTGTATGTCCTTGGCCTCTACCACTTGAGGCTGGAACAATCCCCCACTCCAGGAGGTAACAGCCAAAAAATTTCTACAGATATCATCAAATATCTCCTGGGGGTCAAAAATCATCCCCAGCTGGGAAGCACTGAGTGAAAGTTTCATTAAAATTGATAAGCAGAGAGACAGAGAAGACAATGGCTGTGGCCTGCCCTTGGTTTCTAAAAGAAAGGTGAAGGCAGAACATTTATTGTAGGTTCTGGAGGCATCACTTAAAGAGGCAGAAAAAGTTAGATCCTTATTAAGGCTGGAGAATAGATGGTGAGTGCTCTCCACACCTCCTACAGTGATTTCAAACAGGAAAAAAAGGAAGAATAATCCATACAGATTCTAAATCAGTGCCTTGGGAAAACTAGACCGTTTCCACCTCTGAACCAGCCCAGCCCTCCTGCCTGTCAGCCAAGATCAGATAAGCAAAAGATGACTTGTGTGGAGGCCACCCATACATCCCAGCATCACCTTTGTTTGCATAAGGTGACTCAATTAGGGACAGACACCTCCCCCAAGGGTGCCGCGCCAGCCCAGCCCCGGCTGGGCTTCCAGTTCACAGGGCAGGGGCCACTCCAGTCAGGTGAGGGGGAGGCACGGTTCTGGAAGAACAGTCTTACGTCCCAAGGTACAAGCAGGGAGTAATCTAGGTTGAAACACAAAGAGGAAATTTACCTACATCTTCTCTGAGCAAAACAGTTTAAGCTCCTCTGCCTGGAGGAAATTAGAGAAAGCGCATTTTGAATGTAGCACCTCGACACAGGAAACTGATGGAACAAGTCTGGTGAAACCAAATGGAGTTCTCCAGTGGGCTATCCTGCCCAATATAGGCAAACAGAGGTCAGGCAAATGCTTCGACCCCGAATCGGTGCAATGACTACTGAACGCCACCATTCACTGGGTGCTCAACACAGACATCTCTGTGGAACACCGATTCACATCCACACCAGGAAAGGGTAGGCACAGGGTGAAATCACTGAATGCATGTAAATATAACCATGAAGTATGACACCCGTCATACCCCACACCCTGCCAGGGATCTGACAAATCCCGTACGCTCAACTGTATTCACAGGCACCTCATTAAATTCACACCGCTCACTCACTAATTTCTGTTAATTGCTTTATTTTTAAAATGTTTTTAAAAATTGCTTTATTTGGGCTTCAAAGAGAAGACCTTATTAACTTGGATTTAGTCCTCAAAGATATTTTGGTTTAAAAAGTCTCTCAATGAAAGTATCACACACACACACACACACACACACACACACACACACACACACACACCATTGGCTAAGAGTCTAACCCTAGCTTCAAAACCATACAGTCTCTCCATACTGACAGTACATCTGATCCTCCCTCTTTACTCATGGGCTCCGCATCATGTGTTCAGCCAAACATGGATTGAATCTATTTGGAGAAAAAAAAGATCTATCCTGAAGATGTACCAATATTTTTTTCTTATTGTTATTCCTTAAACAATATAGCATAACTATTTAGATGGTACTGACATTGTATTAGGTATGACAAATAATGTGTAGCTAATTTTTAATACAGTATGTGGGAGGACACAGGTTGGTTGGTTCTATGCAAGTAACAGAGCACATTATACAAGGGATTTGAGCATCTGGAGATTTCAGTATTGGGGGTTGGATCCTGGAACTAATCCTCCACAGATACCAAGGGGTGATTGTATATAGTTATTCATAAACATCCCCTCGGTGATCTAAACTTGTTTTATAATCATAGGCAAAGAGAAAACAGTCATCAGACATTACACCATCTCTCTGTTTCAACAAGTAATTTTTCTTTGAAAAGAAAAAGTAATCCAGAAACATGGATTATGTTCTTCCATAACCGTTTTTCTCCACCTTTCCTTGCCCCTCCACAACCAGCACAAAAAGAAAATACAAAACTGATTTATTAGAATCAGAGCCCGGTTGCAGCATTGGCTGGACCACTGTTTATGTCTCTAATGCTTGCTGCTGAAACAGGAAGCTCTCAGAATCACTCAAGCATTACTTCTCTCAGAGGCACTTTCTGATTGATAGTCCTCTGTCCTGACTGAAGGGATCTGGCTCCATCAAAAGCAAGCTGGCTGGCATGGAAGAGTCAGGAGGGTGGTAGGGAAGAATGGCAGCTTCTGCCCACCGACTGAAAAACAGCGTTCATACCAATAACTTCAATTAGGAAAAGCTGTCTGACACCATCAGCGATGCCTGGCACTTCATAAAATCAACAAGAAAATCAAGAAGAGATAAATTGTGAAACTGCTTGTTCCAGGCACAAGCTGTTTTCAGGCAAGATTTTCTCTGGTCCTTGCCACGGCCAGGCTTTAAGCAGGGAAGGAAAAAAAATGCTTGAAAAAAAAATGTTGCTATTCTTTTAGTGGCAAATGTAAAAGACAAGAAATACGATCCCTAGAGATGAAATCTATTTCGGATCATGGACGCAAGCTTGCGACCTGCCATGAAAAGGAAATATTTGCTAGGGCTGGCTGAGGCTTGCAATAGTAGCAGCTAGTTTTTTTTTTTCAATCTTTATTTTCTCATAAATCTGAAGAAAACAGATTTCAGTCTATATGTATTTTAAAGTATGGATCAATAACAAGCAAAAAAAAGAGAGGAAAATAGATTTGATTTTACTATAATTCGTGTCTTTTCCTTTTATTCATTCTAGGATATGTGAGTGCCAGCATATATTGGGGATGTTCTCCATAGATCTCAGGGGTTGGCAGATAAATTTTTCTTACCCCATGATGTGAATCTGTGATTGAATAGGGAATAACTTGAATCATATAATAATACTGTAAGGTATTCAGACCACCACTCAGTAAAATGACATGCCTTTTCATTCTTATTAAACAGTTTACTTTTTCCCACATGAGTCGTCAGTCCCACCAATCTTCCCCACTCATCTGAAAGACAACCCCATACTGTGTCCCAAATAATGTAAAATAACTTAAGAATGAAAATGCCTTGAGTCACCAACATTATACAAATATGAAATAACCCAGATTGTGGCAGGATAAATATTATGTCTGGAAAGACATTTACAGCAAGAGCACAAGGAAGACACTTCATAAAAAAGTGCTGGGAAGGGGCACTATTTTGAAAGTGGGCAATGTTCAAGTGGCCAGGAAGGTCAACAGAAACAACAAGAATTCCACTAAGGAATGAACCCTTGTCCTGACAGCCCACAGAATACTTCACCTCCTAGTTCATAGGAATTGATTGGAATTTGAATTGTTTTTCTGCAGCCAGGGCTGATGCCCATGCCTGTCAATGGCACAATGTGTCCCCTTCTCTGCCACCCCTATAGCTGTCTATTCAAAGTCTGGATGGATACTCTGAATGGCCTCTACTTCCCTTAATTAACCAGGGCCTGGCTATCACAAAGCCAGATGTTACCAGAACAGCACAGGGAGCAAGCAAATGATTTATTAAATTTTCAGGTAACTAGTGTGTGAAGCACAGTGCTAGGGTGACCCTCCACGGTCAGTGCAAGATTGCAAACTCACAGGCACGGCTTCTGTGGACCCCTGCGAGGCCTACAAACTAGCGGCCTTGGAAACTTAAACAGTACACAATATATTGTTTACATGTGCATTATTTCCCCACTGGGGAAAGTTTTGCAAAGGATTTTTAAAGCTATCTATGGGGTTTCCAAAATACTAAAAATCTTGTTCTTAGGAGAAATAGAAATGTACAATGGATGCTCTTCTCCCTTTCCCAGTGTGGTTGATAGGTTTGGTAGAATTCTTCTTTCCAAGAAGAATTCTTATGAAACAGTTGAAGTTGTATTCCCTGATGGGTTGATTTTTTTGGCTAAATAAATTCCTCAACATCTGAAAGGAACACAGCGCTCTCAGTTGTCACCAGTAAAAGTTTTTCATTTTCTCTCATCTGAAGCCGCGATGTATTAGAACTATAAACATTAGTGGTACCTACATTAACTGCGGGTGTAAAGTGATGTACACTGCTGTGCTGATTAATCTCACTGAAGGAAATTCCTTTTGACCCTGAACTTGACTTTCCTGGAGATGACTTGACAGTCCCAGGCCACGGGAGTGAAACTGCGCAGTGCTGGGAACATTCACCCACGTGCTCTCTAATCTCCGGAGTTCAGTGGACTTCCTAGAGCCTCTCATCTCTGGGGAACTACTATCTCTTCTTCCTTTGTAAAGGCAAAGTCAATTTACATGGAGATATGGAATCAAAGGAAGAAACATTCCAAGGGTAAGATACACCCTGGCGGAGATTTAAACTATGGGAAGGAAAAGGAGGGAATGGAAGAAAAGGAGGAAGGTGCATGCAGCTGAGGCCTTCACTAACATCTTTAGGGGCCCAACAGTCAGGAGGGCCCTAAAAGCCGGACAGGCAGGTTTTCCCAGTTGCCGGTTTAACCTAGGTTAGGCGCTGTGATCCTGGACATCAGCCAGCCCCAGACAGATCAGTTTTGTAAAACAGCGAAAAAACGCTTCCATGGGCAAACTCTGGCACTTTCTACAAGGTTTATGACCCCACAGTGTGGCACCTGGTAAATGGGGAAAAAAAAGGGAAGAGAGGAATGTCTGCTTTTCGTTCTCTTTAAGCACCGGGCCCTTTGAGAATCCATTAGAGTAATCTAATGACGGCTTTTGACAGAATTCAAAACTGGCATTGAAGTGTGTGGCTGAGCGAAAGGCCAGACCACTGCGTGGTAGGTCAGTGCCAAAGGCATATTTTCAGAAACAGAAAATGAAACAGAAGATAGCGTTAAGATCACTTAATAAAACATAATGAAACTTGTAAAGAGTAAGATTCAGTGGGAAAATTAAGACTAATTGTCCCAATTTTAGTACATGGGCTGCCGAAGTGAGCACAAGACTAATTGTCAAAATTAGTGAGAATCATCTGCTCTCTTCCCAATGGGAAAGCAAATTGTAGATTAAAAAAAGAAGAAAGAAAACATCCGACAGATTTTAAGTTGTGAAGAGCAAAATCACACTATACTTTCTGACCATGGAGTAACACTATGAGACAGTGAAGTTGTGCCCCTTGACAGCTTATTTTTCTGCCTTGCAGCACTGACAGAAAAAAAAAAGCCTCAAGACCAATATTGCACATGATAACCATAATTGGGTCAAATATTCAATTAGGGTTCCTGTGTTTTTGATTACTTATTATCATTTATGGGAAGAAGAGCCCTTTCAAAGCAAATACTGCCCACTTACGGCATTTAATTAATTTTTTTCATTCCAAAGTCTGAGAAGATTACCCAGCTTTGGCTGCAGCTATTTTATGAAAATTCAAGGGCACCCTGGCACAAGAATCAGGAAGCCAAACGCAAACAACCCACACCTTGGGGAAATAGTTCACTGTTACCCAAGTAAACACAAGCACTGTTAGTCACCTACTCAAAACAGAGATGGCCAGTGAGGGGTGGGAGATCAGCCCTCACCACCAGAAAAATAAGCACACTGCTTTCGAAATCTTTCTTTATTATTGTGCATTGCCAAAAAGCCACGACTGAGGTTCTGATGGGAAAATGTCACTGGATGGGCCACTAAATAGCTTTCAAAATTTTTATAACCAAAACCTGACACACAGACCTGCATATGTGCACATTATGATAATCACACTCTCTCTGGACAAGGAACAACATGATACTCAGCTATCAATTCCCAAAGTGGAAATCTACAAGCACTGAACTATGATGGCTAGCTAGGTAGGTGGGCATGGGCCTGGAAGAGGGACCTTTATTTTTACTGGCTTCTCATCCACTTTGCCAGCCACTCATCAGAAGGCTTCAAGATGTTTTCTAAACATACTTCTCTGAATCATAATGCAAGTTCCATTTACTGAAAGGCAGGAAGTTTTAATATAACAAGTGAACCCATTTAATGACTTATGCTTTTATATCTTATGGCATCCCTTGTGCTTTTAATAAGTGGATATAGTTTTCTTTACATTACCTTACGATTAACATAGTACTAGGAACATATATTTTCAATCACGTTGTAAGTTTTAAAAAATTTTTCCAGCTACATTTCTATAATGAAAATGCTCAGACAGAAAGGATAGCAAAGGACAAGAGCCAAAATAATCAGCACAGATGAACTCTTTTCCCATCTTCCACTAGCAAAATTCTCCAAGAACACAGATTTTCTAATATCTTAACACCTTTGTAAAGAGTAATGATTACTCCTATGTAATTGTCCTTTGGTTGGTATTTCTATATTTTTCCAACAAATGAGATATTACTATTACTTAGGTACTTATCATGTGGTTTTTATTTAACTGGAAATAATTTTTACTGCTAGACTTACTTAGTACAATATTATAAAAATGAGATTTTTTAGAGCAACGTATCCTACCTTTTTCAATTTAACATTCAGTATATTTGCTGTTAATAAAGTATGACATAAGTTCTTACAATATAGAGAAATACTTAAAAACAATCAGAAATCAGAAGATTGTAATGAGCAAAGACTTTCCTCTCTGCTAAGATACTTTGATAATAGGCTAAAAATGAAAAATAAAACTGAACTAATGTAATAACTTCTTTGGATAATTTGTCTTTCACATTATTAGGTCCTAAAATGTTAAATGGGCCAAATTATAATAAGGCATTCAAAGGAAATCTAACAGAAAAGTCATATTCTTATTAATAGCACTGACATTACCTGAACAGGTACACTTACATGGAACTTCATTTCCACATCAGACACTAGGGCTCTTTTAAAATTACTTGAAGTAATCATTTGAAACCCTGATACTTATCATAGACAGCACATGAATCATAAATTAAAGGCTTTTCTTAAATAGATTTTCTGTTATGAAATAGAGTTTCCCCATTGAATAATCTTAGTGTTCATTATAGTTAAGTTTTATAGTTTCACATTTTAGTGAAATTATGAGGTGGTTTGTTGAAATTCACAATTCATGTTTTACATGTTCTAAATCAGTCTTAAAACAGCTCAGTAATTGAAACCAATACTGTAAAGTTAGATTCTGCCAAAAATATTACATTTTTAAGAAATCTTTTTTAAAAGCTTGACGTAGCAATAACGGTAAGAAAGACCATCACAGAAACTTCTAGGTTCGGAATCTGGGTTTGTCGTCATGTAGTTACTTTGTCTTTCAAGTTCAGTGTTCACAGATACATACCTCTCCCACTCCGACCGACAAACCTGAGGTCATTAAATCTTGCGACTTGGTTCTTCATGGCCGCAGTAGCATTTCTGAGCTCGGCTGAGTAGTTCTCATCATTGCCAGCCATTACTGTGACCAGAGTACCATCCGGAACTTCCCCCAAAGCCACCACCTAGACAGGAGTCAGGGACAAATGCAGAGATCAGCAATGTTACACATACCCTTGTATGCCATTTTTGTTCCAAAATTAAATGCATTTTAAGTGATACTTTCGAGTTTGCAGAGGAATGATAACTATAACCTAGTAACAACATAAAAGTTTGTTCATGGGAACATTTAAAAAGGAAAAAATTCCATTATACATAAATTTTCAAATCATAAAATACTGACTAAATTTACCTAATAAAGCCACACAGTGTCATACAACATAGTTTGAACCAGACTAACAGCAACAAGGACTTTGAGAAGCTGGGCCGTCTCATGAATACAATCAACTCTTCTTAATTCCTCCTATTTGAGAAACAGAATGCCTTCTGTTCTTAAATTTGTAAGTTGACCCATCTTTTACTTGCTCAGACTTCCACTGGTAGGCCTAACAGAGCCAGAGCCTGGAATTCACTTGCAAGTATTTGAACTTAAAAATTAAATCAAATCTTTGCTATGATTTTCAAATGATATTAACTGTCCCTTGTTAGCTCATCTTTGGAATTCCTATGCATTTCTATTCTACTGACTGTCATTAGCAGTGAATTCTGGCATGCAAGAAAGTGAAATCATTAATGTACTGATTGGTTACTACTAATTACAAAAGCGGTAGACCTGAGGAAAGAGAGACTCACACTTTTATCATCCTTCTCAAATCAAGTGGGGCATTGAGCTGCATTTTTAAACCTCTGATCCTAATGATGCATCAGTTATATCCTGATAGATGATTGAGGTGTTCTACAAACCCTGCTAATCTTTTTTTTTTTTTTTTGGCAGTACTGGGGATCGAACTCAGGACCCTGCGCTTGCTAGGCAGGCGCTTATTCCACTGAGCTATATCCCCAGCCCTACCCTGCTAATCTTGACCAGGAATTCCTTTAATGTAATTGAAAAGGTATGGTTTATTAGCAAGGTAATTGAAGAAAATCAGTCAATAACTATTTCTGATGCTCAAGGATTTTTTAAAAAGTAATAATTTCAAGTCAAAATGTTCCGAAGAGCAGGGCCTGAAGATATTTTGTGCAACAGTATCTATTTTTTGGCCATGCCACTGGACCCTTCTAGGAAATGTTTCCTTGGTCTAGACATTTATTATTGGCCATTATTTCCATCACTTGAGTTTTTCATAATGGTTGTAAATTTTCAAATCAAAACGCCAAGTTGTATTTGTTCCTATCAATTCTAATATTCTTCATGGTACTTTCTCAGCCAGTAGCGAAATCTGTGTTATTCATACCCATTGTATAATCATTTTTTGGTGGTTGCTTCTGAATTGGTAAAAATAAAGCATTTCTCAATTTGTTACTATTCCTTCCCAACCTCCTAATTTTTACTAGTACATAATTGCTACATCAGTTTTTGCTGGGACTATTCTGAGTTCTTTTTCTCTGTTTGTAAATAAGGCTGCCACAGATTCACCCATCTGATATCAAAGTCACGTTTCTCAACATTCCCATCTTCCTTGTATGCTTAGTCATGACTCAGTGCCTTCCCTGTGTCCTTCAGATGACTCTGTACTGTTTTTATCCATTGTGGCTGCTCCGGCTCCATGGTTTGAAGGAACACAACACAAAATGAACCCAGTTACTCTGGGAAGTGAATGTACTCTAGACTCCAAGACCTTAGCAAGATAATCTACTCTCATGGTACTAGTAAGATTTTATTCATCTATTTCATCCAACTTGCACTGAGGAGCAAGGTCAAGGCCTTTTATCTGTTTCTAATCTCTTTGTTCCATTTTTTGGACATGGTTTCTAAAAAGGAAATTGTAAAACACTGCTATTTACTCTCTAAGCAGCCTTTAATTAAGTATTTAGCTCCTATTATAAATGTGTGTGTTGCCACTTAATTAAGAGCAATAAGATGACAATCTCTTTTGTTTCAAAAGACATTATTGGAATAAATCTCCTTGACCAGTGGGCTGATCATTGTTATCTTTTCCTTCTACTACAAAAAGTGCTTGCTTTACTCTGCTTTTCGGCCTCCTAATTTTTTTCCCCCATTTCTTTTTTCACGATTTTCACTTCCCCCTGTGAAATTAGCTCACAGTGTTGAAATGTCTTCCCTGAACACATATTTTTACTTCCTCATCTTCATCTCTCCATGGTGACCCAAGCTTTTCTATTTTAATTCAAAATTCAGCTAAGTGTACAGGGTGCGGGACCAACCACACGGCTTTCACATTGAATAACTCACTGTTGGCGATGCATCTGGAAGGAGGTTTAAATAAATAAACCTTGTTTGATAACCACTTGATGCTTTCTGAATCACCGTGCTCCTGTGCTGTTTCTCCTAGTGCTCCACCTTGGAGTCTAATACTATCCTCCTTGGTAATTGGCAAGCTCTCTAAACCTTCGCCAAACGGAAGCAAATAAAGCATGCAATTATCATGGAGGCCAAAGAAGAAAAACTTATTGATGTTGAAATTTAAGAATAAAAAATTAGGAATCTAACTCTTACCCCTCCCACTTTTTAACCCCTCCCATTCTTTAAATGCAGCAGAAATCAAAGATATTTGGGTATTCAAATATCACCATCATGGCCTTTTATTTATCTATACAGTATTTGGGGGGGCAGGAGCAACATTAAACCCAAGGAAATTTTGCTAATATATATTATCCAATTAAGAAGCAGACACAGGCTACATTAAAAATTTTAAACTAGTGTATCTGCAAATTTGATACAGATTTTGCCATTGATAGGCAATATAAACAGAATGAAAAAATGTCTACCTTCAAACAGAGAAGAGCAACTGGACTGAAAAGCTATAAACAATAGGTAAAGGAACACAAACATTTACATTTTAACACAGACCAAACAGACAAGAAGCGACTTGCTGGCCAAAGATATCTCATATTTTGTTTTACTTCTCTGTTTTTAAAGTATCAGGAAGTTGGGCAAAATATCAACTCTCCTCTATACCACACAGTTCTCTCAATACTGTTCTTGGCTAGCCTGTTCACATTTCAAACAGGCATTTCCAACCAATCTTAATTAGGTTGAAATTACAGTTACAATTCATTTACTTCGAATCCCTTAATCTTCCAATGTTTCAAAGAAGGTTGTGGAGTGGAACATAGAATTCAACCGAGATGACATTTAATGCATAGCTGTGGACCATGATCTTGCCGCCAGAAAAATTACTTGTCTTTTTTTTTTTTTTATGAAAAGCATATTACAATCAGAATCCAAGGTCTCTGAATTTCTTGGTGTACCAGGGCCTAAACCAACTGTAATATTATAGCATTACAAAATCTCTCCTAAGTCATCCAAACAGCTTCGTAGGCTGCTTCTGTAAATACTGAGTAGCACGTAGCAAGCTTAGGATTTTTCTCGGTAGGAAAAATATATACCTCTCTTATGCTAAAATAAAGGTCTTCCATGGGAGGGAAAGGGGCGGAGAATGGGATGGGGCCCAGTATGAACAATTACAGTCATTTTAATCTATTTTAAAGAAAATTCAAAATTTTGAATGTCTCCTTAGTTCTGAAGATTAAAGCAGAAGGTTTGCACATACAATTCCAGAGGACTTCTAAAGAGGTACTTAAATGTTCTTTTCCTCAATATCATCAGGCTTCATAATTGCTTCACATTTTCTATTCTTTATCATGGGGAATATAATTCGCTAAAGTTTAACATCTCAAAGAGACTGAAACTCCCTTAAAATCTAAATTTTAAAGGAGTAATTTTTGCAGAAACTGCTTAGGGTGGTAGTGGACGGTTAAGTACAGAGTGGACCAGCGGCCCAACGTGAAGGAAGCCAGGACACAGATGGACTGGAGCGCAGATTGCTTCTCCCACCTCCCACTTTTACAGTGGCCCTCACACTAAAAATTCTGTCTCTGTTTTCAGCAGTGAGGTGGGCAAATCTTGAAGTGGCTTCTCTTCTCTGGGACTGGGGCGGTGCCAGACAGTAATCAAGTGGTCTGATTTCTCGGCTGACCTTTTCTTTCCCCGCACTGTTCTCAAAAGACACACCTGAACTTTTTTTTCCCATAGATCTACACCTTGACCTCATCATAGCTTACAGGTTATCATCCAGGAAAACAAATTCAGATTTTTGTTACAGTAAATTATCCAAGTCATTTTAAAAGGAAACCTCCATGGTTATTATGATTTCTGCGGAAAAGAATTCCCTGGTCGCTCGTAAAAGCAATTTGTATAGTTTTTCAACCCATTGGAAGAAAACAACATTTTCATACAGTAGCTCTAGATTTTGCATGGCTCCAACTCCTGAAGACTTTTCATTAAGCATTTACTGTCTTGATGTATTGGGGTGTGGGTTCCCTGGGAGGACAGAGCTCAAAAGAGATCCCGATTTCCACCAAAAGGAAGCCACAAAGCCCTTAGCATGATTGGGGTATAGGAGCACTTGGCTTAAAAGGAGGCCCTTTGCCTGATTATCAGCTTGTCTGCTCCGTGCGTTTATCTGACAGTGACCCCAGCCCCAGCCCCAGGTCTCCTCTCAGTTACAGTGAGCAGAGGAGATCGACCAACTGAGTCTGTTTACATAAAAGGATTAGAATCATTTAAAATCCAAATGGACTCCCAAACCCAAATCTAAATAAATGGAAGAAAGGAAGAGCAGTGGCTGCTGGCTTCATCTTCATTTCCACCGCCGGTTTAAAAAACGCTACCAGACAGCTGAGTGAAAAGAAGAAATTGTATAGAAGGCCAATTGCAAATGGTGTTTCTGTTATTTTAAAACTAACAATTTAAGTTTGGAAAATGATACATTTTAAAGAACCCTAATACATTTTTTTCTTAATGAACACTGTTAATTGTACTTAGATCAAGATCTGGTTAAGGCCTATGAAAAGCTTACATTACATTAATTTTCCTGTAAAAGGGACAATTATTTAACTTTTTAGAAGAGTAACCTATTTTTACAGTTTGCACCCCCCCAAACTTCATTAGCTTTTTAAATGAACAGGAAATGACCACAGTGATTATACTAAAAAGCTACACTTAAAAAAAAGAAAAGATTACCCAAGGCAGAACAGGATCCCCACCGCAGAAATTAAATTCCTACTACTACTGTTTGTTGCTAGGGTAGTGGGGTGGTTGTTTAAAAACGCTGGACGTTGTTTATATATCCTTCTTGAAGGCCAAAATTTTTAAACACAGCTCAAAGCTAGGGCAAAATGCGGGGTGAAAAGTGACCGCAGACCTGGGCTACTCAGCTGGTGTCAGGGTCCACGCTGCCCCCTCACCTCCCAACAACAAAAGTGGAGATTTGGACTTCCTGACTCTCAAGAGACACCTTGTCACCTTTCGCTGCTGCGGGCTTAGTCTAGGTGAACCAGCGATAAAGTTCAGGAGGATTCCAGGAGAAGAAACAGCAGTTATTCCTCGCGGCTTCTGGCTGGAGCAAGCTAGAGGCTCTCAAAACTCAGAAACTTTTGCGAACTTAACTATGCTCGCTGCAGTGGACTTTGGACATGCTAATTTCTACAGGGCAGTTAAGAAAGGGGGGAAATCCCTGACAATTTCCAGTGCTGTTTTTTTTTTTTTAATGACCGGAAGGTAGGTATGGAAGTATCTGTATTTCATTTCCGGATGCTTTCATCTGTGGGAGAAAAATTGGTTTAAGTGATAAACTAGAAGCGGTGGAGAGCCGTGAAGAAGCAGAAGGTCTCTGCCAGTTAGAACTTTGCCTACTTTGTAACCAATGGTAAGGACAGGTACTGATACTTTTGTATCAAAGGAAAAGGAAGTTCCGAGAGGCCCTGAGTGTTTATCTTGGGGAGAATCCTGATTAGCCCCGCGTGATTGCTGCGGGCAGGCTGAAGCCGGCAGGCTGAAGCGGGTCCCGCCCGAGGGTCGCCACGGCAACGCAGCATCCCCGCATCCCAAGCACAGGGAGAAGGACCAGGGGCGACCACCCGGCAGGGGCCTGCCCAGTCAGCCCAGCCGCTGGTCTCCCGGATCACCCCGGGTATCCGCAGGCTTCTACCAGTCCTCCCACCACCCACCAGCTCCCAGCCCAGTACCTTGAAAGCGATGGGCAGGGTCTTGTTGCAGCGCCAGTGCGTGGGCAGCACGGAGCAGAGGAAGTTGGGGCTGTCGGTGCGCACCAGCTCGCCGGGGTGGTCGGCCAGCACCTCCACCATGCTGCGGTCGCCGCTTCTCAGCTTCCCGGCCAGGGCGGCGCCGGCGTCCGGGGCGCCCAGCGGCAGCGCCTCGCTCATCTTGCCCGGGCTCAGCGCGGTGGAAGGCGGCGTGAAGCGGCGGCTTGTGCTGGCATCTACGGGGATACGCATCACAACAAGCCGATTGAGTAAGGACCCTGCAAACAGCTCCTACCAGACGGCGACAGGGGCGCGGATCTTCAGCAAGCAGCTCCCGGGAGACCAACATACAAGTTCAAGGGCCTTTATTACAGCGGGAGCGCTGGGGGAGGGCGGGGGACTAAGTTCCGAACAGTCCAGGACGGGAAAGTTCTAGTGAGGCCGATCGGCTTCAGATCGAGGCAGGGCTCCTACCAACCAACCGCTTAGTGCATTAAAAAGTGGGCGAATAGAATCCAAAG
The DNA here is from genome assembly GCA_004027595.1 of Dinomys branickii. Classification (NCBI taxonomy): domain Eukaryota; kingdom Metazoa; phylum Chordata; class Mammalia; order Rodentia; family Dinomyidae; genus Dinomys; species Dinomys branickii. The sequence goes on from PVLD010007512.1 coordinate 37,486, forward strand.
TTAAAAGCCAAAAGGAGACTGCTTTCTTGAATCTTGGTTTGGGAGTTTTAAGTTCAGTCTTTGGCTATTACAAAAGTTCCCGGAGGCAAAATTCCCGTCCACTTCCTAAAATACTTATGCAGAGAGCAAAACAACCAGCAAATACATGATTTGGAAGTTCCAGTAGTTAATCGCCTGTCAGTTACTATTATTGCTGCAGGTGAGTTCTGTCTAAAGTCCCAACAGAATGCAAAATTCAGGAGTGTCTTCCACACACGGCTCCTCTTTTATCATGAAAAACTGGCTTCCGTTCTCAAAAGCAAGAGCCTCGACTTTCCAAAGGTTGCGCTGCTAATGTATGTACACGTATATATAAATATATACATACGCTCTACTTCATAAAATATTTACAATACAATCTGTAGAGAATTTAAACACAACAGAAATCCATTAATGTTCGCTGCGGATTTTTTTTTTTAAGTAGCCTTGAAAATCAGCTTCAGTAGTTGGAAGAGGGCTGGACTAGAATTACTTGTCATGTTCTCTTAGTAAATTCTGGCAAAACGCTCAGTGCAAAAGAAATTCAGCTTTTCAAAGATCTCTGGCTAATCTTAAAAAAAAAAAAGTCCAAGTCGATGTTACTAAGGTACGGGTCTCCACATCTGAGAACTCAGTTTGGGGGATGTTGGTTAAGTTTGTGGCTGATCCTGTGGTTTGGTGGGAGTTGAGCTGTAGCGAGTGACACACGCAGACACGCACTCTTCCGAAGCTAGGCACTGTCTACAACGGCTCAGTGAGTCAGTCCCGACTTGGGCAGTAGCGAGATCTTCCTCCCACGTCGCCCAGCACCGGCGGCCTAGCTGCTCCGCCGCACGGATCCCCAGGAGCACCGTGGCACCGCAGCAGGTGGAGCGGCCAGCGAGGAGACTCAGCTGCGCTGGTCCAAATAGACCCCCGGGGCTCGAGTTACACGCGCGCGCACTCCCCACGCACACGCAACTTCACGGCTCGCCTCGAACCACCGCGCACTTTCTCTCGCAGTTGTCAAAAGAAAAAAAGAAATCAGGAAAACAAAGTTCACAGCCAAGTAAGAAGTTGAAACATCCAACCAAGAAGCCAGTTCATTCAAAAGTAAGAAAGAAAAAAATTAGAAAGATCCAACGCAGGTCTAGAAGGGGCAGGAAAGATTGACTTTCTGGTGTCGTCCCCAGGATCCCGGGTTAGAGGTGCCTGCCGGCACAGGGCTGGGCAGCGTGGTGCCCTGGCTGGGTCCGGCCGCGGGGCGCCCGTCCCGCCCGCGCCCGCTGGCTCTATGAATGAGAGTGCCTGGAAATGAACGTGCTTTTACTGTAAGCCCAGCCCCAGGAATTCCATTCCCTCAACTCGTTTGCATAGGGGCGGCCGTCGGCCAATCACAGGCCTTTCCGGTATCAACTAGGGCGCGGCTCGCTGCCGCCAGCTCCTGGAATTGGCCCGCGCGCCCCCGCCGCTGCTGCGCGCTACTGTACGCGGCCTGGGCGAGGGGACTTCAGCGGCTGTGGCCACCCCCGCGCCCCCGCACCGCCACGCGTACACACGCACAGGCTCACTCGCTTGCCCGAGGCCTAGCCCAGGTGCGGACCCCAGCCTCGCAGTAACGCGCGCCCTTGCGCTGCGGCCTATCCAGGGGGGTTGCAGGGCGCAGCGGCGCCCCGGGCGGCCACAGTGCGGAGCCCCAGGAGGAGGAGGAGCAGGCGGAGGCCCGGCCTGCCTGGGGACGACCCAGCCAGAGAACTGCGCCCAGGCCCGGAGATCAGCTGGAGGAAGGCGCCCGGGCGGCCTGGAGACGCAGCAGCTGCTGCGAGGGTTCGGAGGACGCGGCTCGGAGCCTCTGACCGTCCGCGGCCCTGGCGCGGCCCACGGCCGAGCGACCGCTTCCTGGGCCGGTGGGATTTGACCGCCCGGAGGCCGGAGGGCCGGGGCCCGGCTAGAGAGCGGCTCTGCGCGTCCCCGAGGCCTGCCCGGCCGCCGCTGCGAAGTGGCGCTGATACACTGAATGAGACAAGGCGGTGCTCCCCGACTTGACTTTGTCGTGTTTTTAGCATCCTGTCAGTCTGTTTTCTCTTAGTGCTTTTCGCCGCGTCGGGGCTGCGACTTGATTACGCAGCGCGCTTAGCGGTCGGACAGGGACTTCCTAGTTAGAAAAGGCCCCAAAGAGCCAGAGGCCCGGAAGAAAGTTGAAAGCATCCGCCAGGCTCGCGCCCTACCCAGAGAAAGCCCGCCGCGGGGGTCAGCGCTGCGTGCGCGGAGCCGGAGCCGGGCGCCCCGGCCAGCCGAGCCCCGCATCCACCCTCGAGCTCCACGGAGCCACCTTCGAGCTCCACGGAGCTCTGAGCGGCCCGGGCGCTGCACCCACCCTGGCTCTGCGCGCGGCAGGGAACTTCCTGTGTGCAGGACCCGCGGCGCCGCGAGCATTTTCGCGGAGTCTCAAGGTTCCCGCGGCCCTGCGCCCCCCTCCAGCGAGGCCCTTCATCCCCCGGGGCCTCGCAGCCGCTTTGCACAACCAAGGCCCTACGACTTCAGTCCCCGCGCGCCTCTTCCCTCCCGCGGCGGGCGCGCGGTGGCCGAGGCGCTGCCCGAAGCCAGGGGAAAGGGGCCGTGGCTGGCCGGACGTCTGGCCGCTTCCCCGCCCCAGGCCCCGGGAGGAGGGCGGGCTGCGTAGGGCGGCGGGGAGGCCTTAGCGGGAGCCGTGGGCTCGCGGCGGACGCCAGGGGGCAGCAGCAGCCCTCGCTCGACGTCCGCGGGCCCTGTAGCGGCATTGCGCGGCTGGAGCGCCCCGAGGGCGCGGAGCTCCAGTCCCACCTCGCGGTCTTGGGAGAACTTGACTTTAGGGGGAAATGGCAGGGAAAGGCCGCCGGAGCCACCGTGTGCGGCCGTGGCGTCTGGGAACCCTTGGGCGGGGAGCGCGAGTCGGGGTCGTTGCCCGAATTCCCTTTCCCTGGGCGTCTTTCCCTGGCCGTGGGCCGGGCGGGCGCCGTGGGTGCTCCAGGTGCCCTGAGCGCCCGGGCAAAGGCGCATCCTCCACGTTCCCACGCCTCGGCCCCCGGGGGCCGTCTGCGCTTCTCCCCAGGGGGCGCGCACCTCTCTCCGTTTGCGCTGGGAAGCCCGCGACACTGCCATACCGAACTACATTTATTTTTCTCTTACTGGGTCTGGGGTCTTGGTGCTTTTCTTTTAAAATAATTTTCGAAGAAGCCCAATGTAAAAAAACCCATCCACTTTCTAACACCGCTCGGAGGGATGCCAAATGTTGCGTTGTTACCACCTCCCAAACGCTGCTTTCGCGCCTGGTGCCACCGTTCCTCCGTGTCCGGGCTTGGGTGCCCCCAACTCCAGCGTCAACTTCCAGGGCCCGTGGGCCCTTTTCTCAGGAGGTCAAATGCGTTGCCTAAAAGCCGACCGAGAGCTCTTGAAGCCACCGCCAAACGCACCCTGGGGACGGGGATGGGCATGATAGTGTAGCAGGGACAAAAGTCGGCTCTGACTCCGGGAAAGGGCTGACTCTAGCAATCTGACCCCAAAAAAGTCAAGGAGGCTGCTCTGGGGCTCGGGTCATTTGCCTAAAACCCAGAATCCGGTAAAGAGCTGTGAAGAGTCGCAACCTCTGCGGGATCTTCGGGAAGGAGGCCAAGTCCCGAGAAAGCAAAGTTACGGCTAAGGCAGCACGCGCACCAGGTTTAGTTTGCAAGGGCAGCACCATGGGCGCTGCTCAGCTGAGTTTCAACATATAAATTCCGAGTTCGAAGCCCGACGGCGATGGTAATAGCATATAAAATATCCAGCTCTGCCGGTCGTGTGCGCTTCCCCGACCTGCGCGCCTTGGAAAGCGCGGCGCGCTACGCACTTGAAAACCAGAAAAACAAAACCACTGCCCGCCCCTTACTGAGGAATTAAAAAGAATGCATAGCGGGCAGTGTGGGGCTCGACTCAGGGGTACCAGACACATGCTTGAGTCAAAAGGGCTTTTGCAAAGTTTATGAAGTCCTGTCACACCGCGTAGGAAATGAGGAATTTTTTTCCACGCAGCGCGCTCATTTCAGCGACAATATAGAATTTCCCTTCCTTTGCCTGAGAAAGGGAACGCTTCCACCTCCATTCGCAGGGTCACCCTGAATCATACTAAAATTGACATTATAGAAAATAAAAGAAACGCGACAGAGCTAAGTTGAGAGGATGCTTTTTGACAGATTTCTCCAAATTTGTTCCAAAGGGGGAATTTTGAACACGCATGTAGCAAATGAAATGTAAGTTTCCTCAGGGAGTTTAAGAAGTGGTAGCTGGTTAGCTGTAAGACAAGGGTTTCACTGTAGAACAATTAACAGTTCGTTGACTTTTTTTCTTACAATTTAAGGTAATTAACTATAGGTGGTCCCAGAAAATATCTAAAGGTTTTGCATTTTCCTCTCTTAAAATTCGCTCCAAAATAAAATATGCTTAAAGGTGGGATTAGAATCTCTGCGATTGTCTTAAATCAAAATTGCCCTTCTTTTGTGGGTAATGTGCGATTTCTAAATTAGATATCCAAAAATGGATTTCTAAAAGAATTGTTTCATTCTAAGTTTTTAAAAAGTAACGTATTTTATTATTGGTTTTGGACCAAATTACCGTAGTTGGTACTAATGTTACAGGGACAGAGAATAATTCTGATGAATAATGACTATATATACAAATAATCTGTTCCCTGCACTGCCCATTTTTGAACACTGGAATTTAATTAAACTGTGTTTCTCTGAAGTGGCTTTGAGATTGTTTCACTTTAGAAATGTAATTATTAGGGGGATGGGATTTCTTGGTGCCTGCACTACATCCTTCCTTTCTGTGAGTCTTTCCGTGGGATGCTCTGGTTAATTTGTGATTATTTTCACTTAAACTTCATAAATCAATCGTGCACCTCACAAGTAGCAAACAATATTTTCATGCTAATCCTTTTGAAATTTAGGGATGCTTAGTAAACATTTTACCCTCATAAAAATTATGCATTGCCACTGCAATAACAAAGGTAATAAACTGGGTTATAACAGACAGAAGCCAAGCTTTATTTTTTAGAGTCCTGTGGAGTCATTTAATAATAGCAGAGGGTGCAAGTGGTAAACGCTGTAGAACTGAAGGTATCATTTAATGTTTCATTGGACTATTTTATATGCTATGACATCTACCATATGAAGAACTGCTTTTAAATATATGTGAATCAGCAGAAAAGCTTTAATTATGTGGTAAAATTATATCATAAGTTATATGCAATGATACATACATATGAAATCATATACATGTATATATGAATGTGCATATTTTATAAAAATACAACTTGGAATCTAACATACTGTTAACATCTCTAGCAGAACTCACTCCATGTATGTATCCTGAAGTAATAGAAAGTAGGAACATAAAAATAATCATATAACTATATTGGCAGCAAACACCAGTTTCACTGATAGTCAGCTTTCATCTTAATTACAATAAATTCATGTTTAAAAACTAGATTTCTATTCAATTCTTTTTTTTCTCCTGCAGCTCATTGCTTCCTAGATTTTTTAGCACTGGGGATTTTTTTTATATCATCATACCAATAAATTTAGCATATCTAGCACCAAATAAAAACAAATTATCAAGTAAAAAATGAGTTGTAACACAGAATATGATTTTATATGCCTTCTATCAATGTTTTTCTCTATGAGTTAATGTTGACTCTTTATCCATCATAGAAACACCCCCTTAAGCTTTATAGGTGATATAATTGTGATTGATTTAATAAAAATTAAAATACATTTACAGTGTATAGGAATGAATCAGAATTCAAGGTGAAGACAAACAATTTCAAAGACATCTAAAAGAAACCAGCTAGTTGTTAAACCTTATGCTTCTTTGTTCCCAATGATTGGATGTTTTAGAAATATTTTCCTGTTGTTTGTTTTCCTTCCCTTTTCTAGGACAGCATGTGCTTTACATTGCAACCACCCCGTCTTGAAATAACAGATTATGTCAATTATTATTAGAAATAATTGTTGTATGGTAATTCCTAAATAGGAAGCACTTACTACATCCTGATGCACGTCCAGCTACAGGTAAGCCAATTAAGTGAAGTTATAGGAAGCTGCTCTCTTTCCCTTGAATATTCACAAGTAATGCTGTGAATTTGAAATTACCCTAACAACCTTGCCTATTGCAATGGCCAGCAACAAGTGAGGAACAAGGACAAAATACTGTTTTGCAAAGCCTTTGGACTTGAGCATTTCAGGTACTACAACCCTAAGCTTTGTGCTTTACTCCACAATAATGGCATAACAGGGCTTTTTAAAAACATTCAAAATAAGAAAGGATGTAATCATTTCAGATTTCCAGACGCTGTTTAAAAAGGCAGGAGAACAAGATTTGCAGCTCCTTACTCTTCTATTTTTGCCAAAGCAAAGAGAGCAAATGAAATAATAAAGGCTTCTGAAGGACTGCCCTATAATGAAAGATTAAAGCATTTAAATATGTATAGTCTCAAAGGAGCATCCTTAAAAAAATTAAAAAGATCGTGGTTTACAAGTACGTAAAATGACTCCATAATGATTTGTTAAAAAAAGCACAGGGAGGGTCAGAATCATTTGTTCTGATTATGAATGATAAGGGAAGAAATAACAGATGGACCTTAGAGTTAGGCAAGCTCAGTTTTACAGGCACGGGGTAAAGTTGTGGGGGGTCCACGACTGTAAGAGGGATCAGACAGCTGAGTTCATACTAGAGAGATCCAACAGAACCAACTACCCTGGAAGTTCTCTTGAGACACTGGAAAGCTTTTCCATGTCTGAATCAGAGAAATTGAAGTAGCAGGATGGGAGAGCAAGAGCTCATGTTCACACCAAATACTTCAACAATTCTGCAAGAAAAGCCAAGATTTTTTTAAAACCTAAAAACAAAGGGAAAAGTGAGTGGCTTTTGGAAAGGTATGCATCCTGTTAAGGTATGCATGCTCCCTTAGTTCGTTGTATAGCATTAGCCTTGAGAACACAGCACAGCTGGTTAAACTCAGAGGGAGGGACCCCATGAGCAGTGAGGTAGCGCCTGCTGGAATTTAAAGGAATTCATCCACGGAGCTGCGAAGGTTACGAAGGTTAGACCGGATCTGGAAGCGGGGAGAGATTGCGATGGTCACAACAGTGAAAGCCAAGTTGGCCTGGTCCATCTAAGCGTTCTTTCCCGCCACTTCCAGTGAATGCCAGCACATGCCAGGCAATGATTACAGACCTTGCCAGATGTAATCTGCACCACCACTACCGCTCCCATTTCACAGATGAGGAGCTGCCTCCTTGGGAAGTTTGGGAAGCTTGCCCAGGACACTTCAGTTTTGACCTCTACTCTCGCACATGTGCATGTGCACGCGCGCGCGCGCGCGCGCACACACACACACACACACACACACACATGAGTAGTCCTCACACAGGGCAAACTACATTTCTTCTTGACCACAGCAATGTGATTTTTATGGGTTATCCTTCATAAAGTTGTGAAAAATTAACTGAGATCTCATTTTTCACTTTTATTCTCTCCTAGATCATGGTTTTTTTGAAGAAAAAAATTCTTTGCAATTCTTCACTAAGCAAGTCTCAAATAATTGGGAGTCACACCCTCAAATCATTTCTGGCTATCCCAAAAATTTGAGGAGCAGATCAAGGTCCATCTGGATGAGAAGTTTTAAAATTCATAATAAATATAAAATGGCCTTCCAGTCTTTTTTTTTTTTTCACCTCCATGCATTCCAAATGGCAAACATGAAGTGTTTGATATTGTTCCCTCAGCCTTCTCCTAACAGTTCCTACATCCTCGGCACGGCTAGGCTCAGTGGTGACATGGGACAAATGGATAACTCCCAAAAGGGGTCATAAATACCTGCCAGATACTGCAGCATCAAGAGAACTGGTAGGAAGGGACACAGGCAGAAGATGGGCCAGCAAAGACTGTTCCTACTGCAATGAGGTATGGTTCAACACCTGGAGTTTGGGTAGGTTTTCAGGTGGCTTAGAGAGCAGAGGAAGGGGTGAGGCAAATGAAGGTGAGGCCGAAGAAGGCATCCTTGGCAGGAGAAGCATCATGAGCTTGTGAAACAGACCAGCACGTCAGTTCCATGGTACTTGGAGAGTAGGTTTGAGATTGGGTTAGAGGAGGCAAGGAGTGGCACCTCAGAATTGTATGGACATATAATAAGGTTATAAGCAGCTTACACAACCTGAGGAATTTTGAATTTCAACATGAAAAATCTTACAGTTCAACTTTCACATGATGTAGACCAATGCATTCTCTCAAAGCCATACAGGCAGGAAAATAATATAATGAACACACACTATAGAAAAATGAATCTGTCAAAGGTGAACAGAAGAATCAGAGGCAGGTAGAACTAAGGGTCAGATAGCTAAGGCATGTGTCAGACAAGGATTCCTCAGGGTCTGAATTGAGGAGGAAACCAAGGGGAGAGAAGAGGGAGGCTGAGGTGAGGGGGAGTGTCCTCAATTTCTACCACTACTAGTAGCAGTAGAAAAGCCCAGATTAGGATGAGTTTGGAGGTGAACATCAAGAGTGAGCTTTGATGTGCAGAGCAGAACTGGAAGCACTACTATAGGAAAAATCATCAGAAATTCCAGGAAGGCCTTATGTGAAAATAGTGGGTGGAGCATTCTCACAATACCCACGGTCCTTCAGGTTAAACAAAGAATACGTCCAGTGGAGAAAAGCATTAATGGGACTGGGGTTCATAAACATTCCAAGGGTGAGCAGAGGAAAAGCAGGCGCTGAGCTAGAAGGGAAAAGAGTACAGAAGGGATCTTGGACACCAAAGGAAGGCGGGAGTTCACAGAGGGAAGCCATGTCTCAAAGGCCAGAGAGGAGCCATGAAGATGAGGACTGAAAAGATTACGTTGGATTTGGCTATGGGGAGGCCATAACCTTTGCCAGATTCAATGGAGCAGCAGAAACCAAGCAGAGAATGGGAAAGGAAATAGGATGGAGGGCCGGCGAGGCGGGACCTTGCTGGAGAAGAGAAGGTGAAGTGAAGGAAAGAAAGAACAATGCTGGATGCATGGGTGTGTGCGTGTGTGCGTGTGTGTGTGTGTGTGTGTGTGTAAAATGGAGGAGAAGGCCTATAAAGATTCACATTTTCCATGTGCATTTCCCCACAAACCAAATCATCAGCTCCCACCTCAAACCAGCTCTTTCTGTTGTTTTACCCTTGGGCCATCATTCTCCCCATTTCCGGAATTGGTCTATGGCTTTATCTTTGACTTCATTCAATCTCTTGCTAAGTTTTCTTTCAGGATTCTTTGTAATCATTTCTCTCCCTTTCCATCTCTGCTGCCATTATCCTCATTCCAATTCTCTGTTCTCATCTCAGATTCTTTGCAAAGACCATACTGATTCCCTACAGTGCATCCAGAGTAATTTCGCATACCACCGTTCTACTGACCTGGTTCCCTTAATGCAGCCTGAACTTGGTGTGAGCTCCTTAGGACACTTCTGCCATCATCCTGTCTTTCTGGGAGGGAGATGTCAGATCTCTCTGCCTCAGGTTAACTCCCCTCTCATGATATGGGATCAACCAGGTACTTCATCGTGGTCTCCACGTTGCCAGAAGAACCCTTGAACTACACTCTGCTGTATCTGTTTGACTATAGAGGAGTTGGGGTTTGTAAGAACCACTCTTCCCGTCTTCAGGTTCCTATGCGGAGCAACATTCCTCACTGTAAAACTCTTGCCTCCTTTTTACCTCCTTACTCATCTTCTACCAAAGAAGAGTAATTACCTATAGTAGTAGCAGTAATTACCTGTAGTAACTTTGGAAGCTGAAACTAGGTGTACTAGGAAGAACCCTAAAGTGGACCTACCTGATTTCCCATCCTAGTCCCTGGGATTATGAATATGATGAGCTCTTATGCTCTGGTTACCCTACATGGAAAAAAGAGATATTTAAATGCCTAAGTAAGTTTAATAATCAGTTGGTTCTGAGTCAACCAATTGGGAGGTGATCCTAATGGGCACAACCTAGTCATAAGAGACTGTAAAAAATTGAGGTTTTTTTTTTTTTCAGAAGTGAAATCAGTCACTGGAAGTTGGAGGTGTCAGGCGCAAGAAGGGGGTACAGTCTACAGATGCTAAGGTGAGTCAGTCCCTCAGAAGGAAACCACCAGATAAAACAGGGACCCTGATCCTGCAGTCACATGGAACTGCGTTTTGGGTTTGGGGGTGGGTTCTTCCCTAAAACCTTGAGACGAGAGGCCAGCTTGGCCTACCTCTTGACTTCTGCTAAGCAGAAAACCCAGTGGAGGCCAGAGTTCTTCTGAACTACACAACTATGAGCTGGTAAATTGGTGTTCTTTAAGCTGCTAGGTTTGACAGCAACGAAATACCAGTGCTGTGTGCATGCTCTTCCTCTTCCTGTTTGTTCTTGGGAGACACTGCCTGTGTGTTGCTAAAGGAGTCTATTTCTGGGGCTCAACATGGAGAAACCTGCCATACCTGAGCCAAGTTCTCCAAAAGTTCTAGTGGTGATAAAGTCGGTATTTTGATCTCCATCTGTTGACTCTCTTGTTTACTTCGTAATTGGTTCTGATTTACTGCGGAGCGGGCTTTTATTAGTCTCCTTCAAAATCTCACTTCTTTTTCGTAGCACTGGAGATTGAATCCGTGGCCTTTGCACTGAACTCTATCCCTAGCCCTAGCCCCCTCCTTTTTAAAAAATTTTTTCTTATTTTGAGACAGAGTCTCACTAAGTCACTAAACTGCCCAGTCTGGTCTCAGATACACAATCCTCCTGCCTCAGCCTCCCAGAGTGCTGGGATTACAGGTTCAACTCTCACTTACCCAACTGTTTTATCTTTTGTCTAATCCACTCCACCTCAACACAAATGCATAAGCACTGGGGGTGAGCTAAGAAGCGGGTGAGCTAAGAAGCGGGTGAGCTAGGGAGGGAAATTCTGATGCAGCAAATCTGAGGAGTGGCTAGAAATTTGTCATTTCCAGCAAGTTCCTAGGACTGCTCCTGAAGCTGCTGGTCCAAGACTCATGCTCAAATTTGGCAAGGGTTCAAGAAACTGCTCCTTCTGCAGCAAAAATCATACCCAGCATGCACATTTGGACACTCTACAATGCTGAAACATTTTGTAAACAACTTTGCAAAATGTAAATTGATAGCAGTTATTAAGAATGAACTTTTAAAGCTATTGTTATGAACTGAATATTTGTGTCCACCTCGATATTTTTTCATTAAAGCCCTAATCTCCAATGTGATGGTATTAAGAGCAAAGCCTTTGGAAAGTAAGTAAGATGAGGTTGGAAGTGTGGTCTTCAAGGTGGAATTAGAGCCTTTGTAAAGGGCTCTAATTTGAAATCAAGACCAGATTTAAGATCCCTCTTCCTCTCTCTCTTCCTCAATGCCACATGAGGACATAGCAAGAAGGTAATCATCTCCCAGCCAGGAAAGGGGTCTCACCAGGGCCCAGTCATTCCGGTTCCCTGAGCTGAGACTGCCAGCCTCCAGAACTGTCAGAAAGAAACATCCGTCATTCAAACCTCCTGCCCTATGGTGTTTTGTTGCAGCAGCCTGAGCTGACTCAGAAAACCAGGATGAGAGAAGTTATTGTAGCAGTGTGTCTCTTACCTGGCTTCCCATTGAATGCTTTGTGCACTGTGTCCCATTTAACCTTCTAGCCGCAATCACTCCCCTCACATAGGAATGAGGAAACCAAGACTCAGTCATCAGCCTGTTTTGAGCCCACGCCGTTCGTCTCAGGAATGCCCACTTGTGATCATTAAGCTACACCACCTTGCAAGATGGTTCATATCACTGCAATATTATTAGTAAACTTTCTGCATTAAACACTGACAAATTGCCTTTAAAACACATTTACATAATTTCTTATTCCAGGGTAGCACCACCTAGTAGAGATGTAATCTGTACACATGATTTTAAATTTTCTAGCAGCCACAATTTTCCCTTTTAAAGAAGAAAGAGATGGTTGAAATGAATTGTACTACTGCTTTATGGAGCTCAACCTATTCTAAACGTAGTCATTTGAGAATGACAATACAAATATAAAATTTATTGTAAAATATGTAGATTACTAATGGGATACTTTATATTTTTCTTTTTTTGTACTTCATCTTTAAAACCTTGCAGTGCTCACTTGGTTTAGCCACATGGCAGTGCTCAATCATTGCTTCTGGCCAGTGGCTACCGGTACCAGTCACCATTCTATAGCAACCACTCAATGTGGCTCTCCCCAAAGAGGAGTTCTGCTGTTCTGTTTTTAACCTGCTACTTGTGAAGACTCTACGAAGTTCATCTTACTGGACTCCTTTTCACTCTCTGAGCTGTCCTGAGCTAAGTTGAGATTTTTGTTTTTTATTATAGCTTCATTTGATTGACTCAGAGGAAGGCAACAATTGTACTCAGCAACAACCCAGTTGCAAAGACCAGCTAAGCACTGTCAGTACCACTAGTGTGTCCCCAGCCAGGGTGAGCTAGAGTTGTCTCATACATTGTCCATCTCCACTTTATGCTTATTGGCTGCTAACAGCTCAAACTATAAAACAGTGTTTTGGTTTCTCTGCATGCAGAGAAAATGTTACAAGAGGTATCTCTCGTGCCTTTGTTTTTCTACAAAACATTCTTTGTTTGGGGCAGTTGTATCTGTTTGAATGCTTTAGGCACTTTAATCCTAAAAGTTGAACACAGAGATCAATGGGCTGATGTGTGACACCCAGAAGGGATGTGGATCCTTCCCAATAGTTACAGACACAAGACATGCTTAACTGAGACAGACAAGTTACTCCGTGTGAAGCCATCTCCTCTCAGAATGATAGCCTCCAGCTAAGCATTGTGGGAAAGTACTCAAGTGTTAGGGAAGACCTCAAAATTAGCTGTACTTGAGGAGCAGATAGGTGAGTTTAGGGACTTTGCCATGGCTTTGCGTTCCCTAACTGAGGGATGTTGTGTCACTAAAGATGCTGGGGGTGATAGAAGCAGACTATAAAACAGCTGATACTATTACAGTCTGCTCTCTTTTAGGTATTTTAATTAATATATTTAAAGTCCATTTCCACCACAATGAATAAAAAGCAAAACACATTGTTTTCTAGGTTGTGTAAACAATAAATGAATGGCTGTCTGAGTAAATACACAGAAGTCCTGGACCTCATTTCCCTCATGTCATCCAGTTCTGTGTGTTTATACTTCATCTTTTCTCTTTCACTGAGAGAATTAAGGAATAGGAAAATATGATTTTTTTCCTATGGAACTTTTATGTCCAAAAACAATTCCACCATCTTGATCAGCTCTTAAACTATTAGATGTGGTGAAAGAGGATTGGGGGTTAACAGACCCAACTCAAGACAACACATCTGTATAGCCTGACCATTTTACAAAGAGTTCCTCTGTTCTCACGTAAGTTTACCTAGCATTTCAAGTAGGCCCAAGGAGCCACAGTTTAAAACATAAACAGCAAATAACTTCAAGAGTTTGTCTGTTCTAGGAAATAGCAGACATGCACTGTTGCCGTTCTGTGGTGCACATGTGGATTGAGAATAGGGTGAGACCTGCAGTTCCTTAGTGTGACCTGTAATAATTTCTTATTATAATCATAAAATGCTATAATTCTACCTTTTAATGAAGCCTCTTTTCTCGACATCAATCTATGTAGTAAGATTTCTCTGTGAATTATATCACAAACTAATATAGAGGCACAACATGTGCTTTGGGATAAGCAGCTGTAAAGTTCATCATTATCATCAGTAATGGTCCCTCAACCAGTGCATTCTGCATGGAACAAAATGTTTTTTGATTTGGAAACCTATATACATGTAGACAGCGGAGAAATTTCCCGCACGTACAAAAGGCCTTAGAGAGCAATTTATAGGCTTGAGAGAAATCTTTGGTGCCTAATCACTAGTTTCAGACATAGGAAACAAATCAAGAATCAAGACTGAGAAATGGACACAAACTGGGAGACAGCTATATTCATCAACTAGAAAATATAGTGCAAAAGTCTACTTTAGAATTTCCTACAGGCACTCAGACAGAAAGGCAAATATTTTCATACTAGTCTTGCTATTTTTGAGTTTAGGAAATGGGCTTATATATGAAGTGGTGGGTTAGAATTACTACTACACTGTTTGCTCGTGGGATCACAGAATTTTCGTACCCCACGAAAGCTTCAAAATGTCATGCTATAGTAGTAAACAAAAAAACATTGAAAAAGTCAGTCACCATAGAAATAATTCTATTCTTTAATGATAGATTTACCTTTTCAAAATTTTGTAAAAGTGCTCAGGTCTACCTACTGCTGTGATGTTAGCATATTTTCAGGTTATATTAATAATGTTATATGATTGATATTGAAGAAATAGTCCTATTTTGTGGTTAATGTACCATACTGAAATGCAACATGAGACATATTTGTGGACACTTCTGGGAAAATATCATACTGTATTTCTCAATCAAACAATAGTTCCACCAGATTTAAACTTTCTATCTTATTGTTTCAGACTTGCTTAGAAAAATGCGGTCACTAAAATCTGTCTTCTAAAACATGAAGCAAATTTTGCTCTACTTTTACAGTGAATAAATGCTATTCTGTAGAATTCGCCTCTTTTTGAAAAGTAACAAGTAAGAATTGTTACTGAAATTAACCAAAGATTCCTTAGACTACGTATCCACCTGACAACTGATGTTCAACTTACACTTAGATTCAAAATGAAAGCGGGTCGCAGAAGTTATCCCCAAATTATTCAAAAGGATGAAACAGAAAAGCAACACTTGAAAAATTTTGTCACATAGTTTTGCAGAGTAGGTAGGGTTTTAAAAATAGTGACAGCGAAGGAGAAGATGTTTGCCCACACGTGACCGCGAATGCTCCCTGAAATGCGCTCTGTCTCATTTCTAGCCGAGTGAGCGCCAGTCGGAGCTGATAGTTTGCAACCACGCCTTGCTCCGCCTGCTTGTGTTGTTTTCCAATTACCTTCACGGTTGAAGTGGAAATGGAGATGTCTGTTTTGAGGAGAAGGTCAAATGCGCCACTGTTTTACAAACTAACACTTACAGCGCTTCTTGTGTGTGTCAGACTGATGCTGAGGATTCAACCTGTGACTGTCACATGACCTACACTCTAGTTTTCCTTTTTTTCTCTTTTTTTTTTTCAATTTTTTTAATCTCGAGAAAGAGTCTTGCTAAATCCCTAAATTTCCTGTGCAGGACTTGAACTTGTGATCCTCTTGCCTCAGCCCCTCAGAGGGCTGGGATTACAGGCTGCACCACCACACATGACAGACAGTATAGCGTTCTAGCTTTTGAGCAATGTGTACATAGCAAATATTCCTATAAATGTATATTTAAGAATTTAAAAAACTGTTCAATTTTAAGTAACTCTGTAGTTGTTGAGTTCTTAATTTAAGGAGCATTTCATTGTTTAAGAGAAAATATTCTAGATCAAGTCTTTTTGTTTAACACAGAATTTACATCGTCTCTTACATAGGAAGTATCCTGTTTAGCCAAGCTCACTTGTGAAGAAGTCGCCAAACAATGAAGTGTACTTCTAAGGAAAACAGAAGAAAACTTTATCAAGTACATCAGTGAGGGGTCCAGTTTTAGTCTGGAAATACTCAGCACATTGGAGTTGAGCTTTCAAATCTAGTTGGCTCTTGACTTCATAGAACAAAATATAAGTGGGATCCAGAAAATTAATGGTGAACTCACTACCAGAGACCTGACTGGATCCTCTGTCCCCATGCATAGTCTGTCCCAGAGGTCATTAGTTAACAGCGGCAAATCAAACCATGACACAAAGTGAAGGGCATGATGTAGATCCCCCCCCCTTACTAACCAAGCTCACAAGAGAATTCATTTGTTTTCTTTTTGCCTCAGGCACAGATAGGCTAGCAATTTTCATTTCCTTACTGAAATGATTCCCTCTTCCCTGCAGCCTGGCCAGTTAGAGTCGAGATGGATTAAAACTTCAGGTTAAGATTTTTTAAAACCTAGAAATAGGAAGAAAATAAAGTTATATGTGTGATTTGTCTTTAGTTTTGTATGCGATTCCTTCTTGACTGTGACAAAGCTATCTCTTAATAATACTGTTCCCCACAAAATATTCCCTTGGTGAAGATGTGAATCTGACTTGAGGTATAGCAGCAAAATAAAAGCCTCTTTCAACAGCATGTTACTATGTTACTGGACATCCTTATATTTAATATTTATGGGTCAAATATTTATGGGTCAAAATATGGGTCAGAATATTTATGGGTCAAATTAGGAAGTTTGGGAAGTTAAACTGTTGGGAAGTTAAACTGATGTTAAAACAGAAAGTTGACTCCTGATATTATAGAGAATGGAAATAGTAAAAAGTGGAAAATTTTTCTTGGTTTTTACCAAGCCTAAAATATCTGAATCTTAAAAAAAAATGTGGATAGGTGTCTACAAAATGCTAGGTCACACCTGAAGTTTTTAGCAAGTAGTTTTTTTTCCACTCAGAACCTAAAAATAAAGACTTCTCTAGCAAAACATCCTCTCTATTGATCTTTTGGATTTTACAGTGTTGAAGTCCAAAGTACATATACCTTAAATAACTCCCCACAACAACCCCGGAAACAAGACGTTCTTCGTTGGAGGTCTGTTAATTCTGTTGTGAACAAAAGGGAAGGCGATTCAGTGTAAATTCCCCTCTGGGAGAAGCTTGGATCTTTAAAAGTGGTTATGGTTCTTTTGTATTTATTAAAGAAAAAACCAATTATGTAAGTATATGTACTCTTGCAGTAGTTGGTCAAGGAAATAATGTATCTTACAAGGAATAGGTACAGAACAGCAGACCACAGATGCACTGGATTTGAGTTATGTGGGGTTTTGATAGTTTTGGGGTTTGTGAAGAAACTGGGATCCATCAAAGGTCCTTAGTTTTTGAAAACAAGGAAAACAGGAGACTCTCAAGAGTGAAGGTCTTATTTAGGCTGATAAGGTTTGGATGACTGAGCAAATTTTCATGGGCAAATGATAATAATCTCTGGCATTTTCTGAACTACAGTGAGCTCTGCATCTGTGCCAAAGGCTTTTCTTGCATTATCTCATTTAATCCTACTGTTAACACTATTAAGTTAGGAGCTTTTATCACCTTAGGCTTACAGAGTTTAAACAACTGGGTCAAGCAACATAAAGATAGAAAGGTGAAAGTAATCCTTTGACCCTGCTGCACAGAGCAGACAATTTATGAATTGTAAGCATTAAGAAAGTTGTTCTTCACATTTCTTATGTAAGAAATTTCATAGACAATGAATGACTGGTTTTTTTCTGGCGGGCAGCCACCCCTTCCTCCCCAACAAAGGGGATTTGCAAACTGGTCTACTCCAGACATGTGGCATAAGGAAACTAATTGCTTTAGAAACACAGAACCCAGAGAGATGGATAAATATTTGAATGACTTTTCCAGAATGGTACTTAAGGAGCAGAGTCCATCTCAATTTGGGTTGGAGCCCATGGCCTTATGGTTTAAATATAAAATGCATTAAAGCCCTTTATTTAGAGAGCCATATGCCATTTTTAGGGAGCAGCCCCCATTCTTCCTCTGACTTTAGCAGGAGGACAATGCAAATAGGTGTCTCACTACTGTCATTAGTATTCATTATTTATTAGGATGTGATGGTGTATTCAAAGCCATCCAGGACAGTCATGTGACCCTTCAGGAAAGAATTCAACCCCAAGGACAGCACTTGCTAGTGTGCAGCCTGGGAGGCCATGGACAGGGAGAGGAAACCATAGCAGGAGGACCCCACTCTGGTCAGGGGCTCTGAAGGGGAAGAAGTAGATCTTGACTTTCAGTTCAGAAAAAACCAGAATGATGCTGCTACTTGAAGTTTCTAAAAAATCACTTCAAAGGCATATTCTGTGACTCATTCATTGGCTAATTAATAAGAAGAAAAGAAAAGAAATGGAAGAAGAAATAGAACCAAGTAACTGGAAAATAGAGTACTTTCCACATAGTAAGAGCGAGCACAGTTTCCTGACTATTTCCTTGTGACGGATACAGCCATTGCCGGAATCTGAGTACTTCTCTTTGGAGAGTGGTTTGCTCTTCATAAATGTTTGAAAGACTCTGGCCTAAAATAACTGTTTTTCTTAGTCATCACCTTGCCCCGGGAGTGACACAAGTCAGTGTGTGATGGTGGCTTTCTGTGGGTGTCCTAACCTTCTGTGCCTCAGTTTTCTCTTTTGGCAGCTCCACAAACACAGCATTAGCAGAACATTACCAAGAAGACCCATTGAATCAGAACTGCTATGGCAATTTGAGAAGCTAAAGGTAGTCATCCAAGGTAAAGGATTATTATGAAATATGTAAGAGTGAAATTGTTTTTAAGGCTAGAGTCAAGTCATTTTGCTTCAGATATAAAATCATAGCAAACGCTGTAAAATCTGTTCATTATATAAAGAGAAAAGTATCCTCCAAAAAAATGAGTTGACCTTGCCAACTTCCCAAAAACCCTAGCTGACCTGGACCCCCTTGGCCTGTAGATTAGTGTGTCACTTAGTAACCTGCTACTCCTCTAGTAGCCAGTTTGCAACTTCTTGCCAAAAAAAAAAAGGAGCATCTTGTGAAATTTTATTTATAGGCAATTTACAACTCTCAAAAAGCTAAGCTGAGTCCTCTTTCAAAGTGATTTCCTGATTGCAATTACATCAATTAAACTCCAGGCCCAAGAAAACAATCATAGGGGCCACATACTGCATCTCCAAGAAGAGATAGCAAGAATTTTTTGAAACTCCCAACACACAATACAGTAAGATACAAAGAGTAAATAGTACTACTCTCTGCCTGAAATGTCAAGGAGATGTTTATTTTTAAATGATACTGGAAAGGAAGAAGGAAGAATGTTTCTTTCCTCCCTGTAATGATCTAAACTGAAAGTAGGGAGAGAACAAAAATGTCACCCCAAATGTGCCATTTGTCTCTCCAGGGGAAAAAGTGGTGTAAAACATAGACTTGGAGGATACAGCAAGGTCGTTGCTCAATTTTATGTTGTAACACTATTTTAACTGTCACTGAGGGCCGGGATGGCAAATATTGCATCAACTCCTGTGCAAGGTGTTTCCTGGGCTTTTTCGGAGAGAGGCTCAGGGGAGGTGCAATCTCTCCTCTTGTGAAGGCCAGATAAAGCCTCTGCCCTGGCCACTATCTTTCAGTGGTGAAGCTGTAGATAACACAGTTTCACACCCCTTGCCCATGTCCTGCTTTCCCAATTTGTAGGTCTTCATTGCTAAAGGGTTTTGTGTTTATTTTATCAGACACATTTTATCATTCCTCCCCAAACACCCTTTGTCAAGTCAGCCTTTGAACTTCTTTTGCATATATATCAAATGGGACCAATGATTCCGGGTATGTAAAAGGCTTATCTTCCAATTCTAAAGAAAGAGGAACAGAGCCATGGGTCTTTCTGTTTTAATAGATCTTCCTGGGTCTGGTGTGTCGATGTTTGTGTGTGCAGGGGTGGGGGTGAGAGGTAAGATGTATAATCTTGGTCTTTATCTTTCGAGCATAATTCAATAGATTATCCTACACAAATATCTTACACTTTTTTTTTTTTTTTGCATGAATTAGACCTGAATTCTGGGGCAGTGCAAAAATGCTAAGGGCTGCTTAGCTCCTCTGCAGTCAAGCGAGTAAGTGGGACTGAGTTCGAGGTGTGATCTTTGAGATTCCCTGTACGTACAGTGCACCGAGCTGATTCTGGTTTCTTCCCTCACAGTTTGTGGTCAGACAGCAAAGCCTGCTTCAGGCTCTTGCTCTGCTCTCATTTGACCTGGTGATCTCTGAAAATGAGGATCAGTCCCTGCGTGAGAATTAGTGCTTATTCACATTACTTACTTCTTAATGTAGAAGACAGAATCTATCTGGGGTCCAGCAGATGAATTTATAACTTTTCTCTCTCCCTCTCTTTTTCTCTCTCCTCTCCTTCCTCCCTCCCTCCCTCCTTTCCCTGCCTTCGCTTTACATGTCTTATGCAAAACCCTACTCTGAAACTGTAAAAAAAAAAAAAATCAGACGGAAAAGGAGGAAAGACAGGGGCAGGTTAAGAGGGCGGCGCTTTTTCCTTCTCTGGGTATCGGGGTCACATACCACCACAAACACAGAGGATAATGCTGCATTATAGGAACTACAGAGACTTTCTTAGAGAAAAGAGATGAGAAGAAAGAAGGAAAGGAGAGGAAGCGGAAGGAAAGGGAAGAGTCTCTCTTTGCAGACCTGCATATTTCCAGGGGGCGCCGTGGAGGGCGCCGACCTGCTTCCCTGAGTCCCCTTGGCAGGGCCCCTGCGCATCTGGCTGTAGCAGGGTCATTTTCACAAAAGGGGGTGAGTTTACCCCTTTGTCGCCAAGTACAGAGGAGCTGACATATCTCAGTAAGATTAAAATTTGCTCTTCAGGGTCCTGGACCCTTTAAGCAAATCCCCTCTGTTCGTATCATGTCTCTCTTCCTCCTCTTTTCCTCTTTCTGCTTCTCCTCCTTGTCCAGCTTTTCTCTTCTCACTGGGTGTGGACAGGCTGCTCACACTTTCAGTGGAGTGAGGGACATCCTCAGGCAAGTGTGGCCCCGAAATGGATGGCTTCAGTGTGAACCGAATCACAGATCTGCACAAAGTGCTCTGAGAGTCATTCCCCCAAGCCCCGGATTCACCATTCCCCCTCCCTTCCCTGCTGCCACCCAGACTTCCCCACTGCTCCCTGGCCTGCTGTCCCAGGAAACCAGAGTCTGCCTTTGTGGGTCCTAGTCACAGGGCTCCCTGGCGTCTGGTAAGAGAACACAGGGAACGCAGGGCCAGTGTTTTGGCCTACCCGCCCCCTGCCCCTGCCTGACTGGAGTACTCAAAACTCTTCTAGGTCCTATTTTTCTACTTTTGGTCATTTCCGGATTGAATCTTCAGTGATGGAGACAATTTTCAGATTTTTTTTTTTCTGGCAGTGAATTCATTTGGGCTTCTGGGAACTAAGAACATTTAAATAAACTATCTTTGTAAAGTCAAGAAGTGCATAATGAAAGCTAAATGCATCATGCTGTCCGTCACTGGCCCTGGACACAAGGGCGGGAGGTACAGTTCGGCCTTCTCCACCGGAACTCAGCAGTTGCTTGGAGTGTGCCCACAGAGGACACTGGACAGAGTCCAGGTGCTGGCTTCTGAGTGGTGCTGTCCGCAGTCCTCATCCCTGGCCAGCACAGTGCCCAGGGAGGGCTTGTGCCCAAGTCACAGGGCATTTGGATGCCTGGTGCTCATGCCGGCATTTTATTTCAATATTGTATGGCTTTTCAGGATAAGACTCTCACAGAGGCCACAGAAACCTTTGCTAGGGTTTCCTGGGGGCAGTAGGAAAGCTCGGATTGTAGGAAGGGGTTGCTTCTAGGCTTAGGCTTATAAAGCTGCAGTTTCTCATGGTGGCATGGGACCCAGGGGATGAAAAGTGCCATGGTGTAAGTGTGTCCCCCAATGACTCACATGTGCAGCACTTGATCTCCAGGGCAGCGATGTTCAGAGGTGGGACCTAGCTAGGTGAGTGGCTCGTGGGGGCACCGTCCCCTCAGTGGATTAATCCATAGGTGAGTTCACTGCTAAGTGGGATGTACAGAGACACAGACTAGTTGGAAGAAGTAGGTTGCTGGAGACGCACCTTCGAAGGGTGTATCTTTCTTCTGGCTCTTCCTTGTTCTCTCTGTTTCCCCATCTTGGCAGCCAGGGGCTGGGGAGTCTCATGAGGCACAGACAGAAGGGAGGCCACCAAAGCAATTCATCTAACAATCATTTTCAACCCATACTTGGATAGAGGAGCAGCGTGCAGGCTGCTTGGTATTGGAGTCTCTGATGGTAACCAGGAAGAAACTGCCCTTCCTGGCAGCTCACTACCTCCTAGAAGCTCCTCTTGGCCATGGATCCAGGTTCAGTTTCTCTCATGTGATTCGCTAAAGTACTGTGCTAGCTAAAACAGCCCCTCGTCCCTGCACCGCCCAGGTACGGAATCACACCTGTGAGTTGTTCTCACCACTGTTTTTGTCTCAGTTAGTGTATTTTAGTGTATTGTTTGTTGCCTGTCTCCACCCTTGAAGGGACAGATGGACAGGAGGGAGTGAGGGTATTTGTCGTGTTCACTGCTGGAATGAACCTGGAATTAGGAAAAGTGCTCGGAACTAAGTCAGCAGTTAGTAAATACTTTGCATGAGTGAGTGAGTGAGTGAAGGAGTGAATGGATGACAATAGGCTGTAACTGCCACCTCCTCCAACTTGCTGGCGCTTTGAGGGAGTTCAGATCTCAGGCCCAAGGAGTAACTACTTCCAGGGGTGGTGCGGTAGGAGAGAAGTCTCAGGCTTTGCGATTTTCTTCTTTGTCAGTGCGACCCCAGAGTCCCAGGCCAGCTTCTCTGCTCTTCTTCTCTATTTTGTGATACACTTGGTATCTTAAGGGCTTCAGTGGTTGATCCTGTCAGCAATTTAATGAAGCCCCTCCCACCTCTGCTTCAGGCATGGATAACCATAACTGGCCATCAGTACAGGAGCCTCTTCCTAACTGTGGATGCTGTGGATGCTCCGGTTATACAAACTATGCTTTTTCTCTTTCAGATGGTAAACATTTCTGACCAAATCAAAACTCGGTATACTCCATTGTCCCAGCCTGCTCCCTTCCTTTGACAGCTTCGCGATACTGTTGCCACTGTTCGCCTTGCCTCTGTGGGTACAGGCTAAATGGGACTGGAAGAGACCTCACAGCTTTCAGGGAACCCAAGTCTGTTGCCAGCCAGAAACTCCAGGGAAGTATGGGAATTCTTTTCAGAATTACAGTGTGGGATGCCTGGGGCTGAGTACTGATAGGGTCTGAGCTCAGTAGTCTGGATCAGTGCAGACCACCGGGCCCCCTACACCTGACCGGAGGAGGGACGCACATTGCTTGCTTGCAGCAGGAAAGGGGCCCTGCAGGACTTTGTGCTGAGATGAGCAGGCCTCACCTGCAGGGCTCTGGAGTTCCCTCTTTGGGGACAGCATTTAACGGCATGGGCAGACGCCTCTTTCCAACAGGCACCGTACTTCTGAAGCATTACCACTTCCTCCTTACGTTTTTCTTTTCTCAATTATTTTCAATTAAGATTCAGGACAAAATGGGCATTTTGTAGCACCCCATGACATAGGGCTTTAGTCTGGGTTGGGCACAGGGACCCTTTACATTGTATTCTTTAATAATTTACACAGCAGCATTGTAGGGATACTCTTAACTGCTTCTTAAAAGTAATTAATTGATTTTCTGACATATCAGTTAACAATGTATTACTCTGACACAAAGTTGGGCTTCAGCTCTTGATTGGACTGGAGGGCTGTATGGATTAAATTCAGTCCAGAGTTTAGCCTGGGGGACTCTAAAAATATGCCTCTATAAAAGGAAAGGCTTTTTACATGAGTGTTGTCTAAAAATCTAAACCATATGTCCTCTCTTGGGCTGTCAGTGGGGTAAAATATAGGATCAAGTATGTGTAGTTGCTCAGGCTTTGAGCATTTGAGAGGCATGAAATAATCTACTGTTCTTCGGTAAGCCACATGCTCCGGAGTAAAAGTCACCCGGGCTGTGTGGAGGGAAACAAGAGGAACTCCATCAAAATGCGGTTAGCTAAGGGCACTTGGAAGAAGCTCGTTTGTCCTGCCAGTAGTTGCCCCTTTTTGTGGTAGCTGAGTTTGCAGGATCCATTCACTGATGCCTGCTGATGGAGATCTTACATGCAGAGATGATTCCCTTCAACAATGCAGACGTTATTAATGGGGACTTTATGACACAGATTGGTTAAGTGGCTTGCCCTAGGTCTCCTAGTGAGGCAGTGGAATATTGGAAACAAGGACTTCCTGACATGTTGGGCTGCACAGGGACTCATGTGACAAACTTCTGTGATAAGGGTGGTGACAGACTTCTGTGATGAGGGTGGTGAGAGACCTGTGATGAGGGTGGCATTATGCCCTTCATATATATTTGAAGATCTTCTGAGCTCATAATGGAAAACTCTACAAGAAAATTTCAGGGGAGTAACATTTCTTCCTCATTCTTGGTGCTTCTGTCCCATGGTTTGGGTGGACTCTAGGGACATCACGTTGGCTTCTTTTCCCTTCACTGAAGGAAGCAGCAGCTCAGAGAGCCCAGTCCACTCCTCTATTCCTCTTCCTGCGGTTGGTGCCCGCAGGAAACACACCTTCTAGTCTGTGTCTTTGTGTGGCCTGTTGTGCAGGCCTAACACTGTCTTAGCCATGCCTGAGACAGGTCAGCAAGTTCAGCCTGAGGAATCCATGCCGCTGTGCCCTGAAATCCCTGAGTAGTTTTGCATCATACTGTCATAAAACTGGCATTGTGACTTGCACTCGTCCTGCTCCTTTCTGTTTGTTTTCTTATTGACTGGGAACTTCAGAGGGCTGCCAGTCAGCTGATACCCTTTAAACTTTAGCAACCATAGAGACACCTGAGTGTAAAGCCAGGAAAAAGTGACAGCAGAA
Source organism: Dinomys branickii (assembly GCA_004027595.1). Classification (NCBI taxonomy): domain Eukaryota; kingdom Metazoa; phylum Chordata; class Mammalia; order Rodentia; family Dinomyidae; genus Dinomys; species Dinomys branickii. The sequence goes on from PVLD010007512.1 coordinate 62,019, forward strand.
CAAACCCACCTGAACTTGATGTGCATAAAGCTGAGGCTTTGCCTCCCGGTGCGTTCCTTACTCTGGGCTGGTCGTTTGCTCTGTTTCCTGAACTACAGATTGAGGGTAATGATCCCTCCTTTATAACAGCATCATGATGATTAAATGCGATTTTGGACAAGATAACTCTGAGGCTGTGCCTACCCTTGCAGTTGCTCCACTAATGGGACTTGAACTATTTTCTATTGTAAAGTACCAGAATAAAGATGTAGAAAAAAGTGCTTTAAAACCCTCCAACATTTCCATACTGTGCTATTTTAGTTTTTAAAGTTTTGGGAACACCTTAAATGCTGACTGAGACTTATGGAATGATTAATGTTTACCAGAAGAAACAGGGTGCACCCTTTAAGAGAGAAAGTACAGGAAGCACCTTGCAGGTAAAGTTGAGCCCATCATTGACCTGCTTCTGCTAAGACAAGTACTTGATGGTCCTTTGATAACTGAGTTATGATTTCTTCCTCCTTGCTTAGCCTGAACCCAAGAACCCTCAAATCTATAGAAGCTTAAAGACTCATGCTCTTAGTGTTTGTGGTGATTGTATAAAATGGCTGTTGTGGTGAACCTCAAGGGAGGAAAGCATTTTACAATCATGTTAAGAAGCATTATATGCAAATATAATGCAAATACATGCAAAATGTTCCTGTTGATAGTCATATGACTTTTGATGTGGTCTGTCACTATGTTTGTTGTTTCTTGTCAAAGTGGAAGGTGTTGTCAGACTAGAGAAATAGATGCAAGAGATCAATAATGTTTAGTGACTCATTCCAGAATCATCTGTACATATTAATACTTACAAATCCAATTTTTCTTGGTTAATGTTATTTTGCTGAGACAGAGAACATAAATTAACATAAAAGTATGAAAAAGTAGTTTGGGGAGTATGAAGTGTTTAATATTAACATTTTCACTTTTTGGTGAGTACTGGAGATTGAGCCCCAGGTCTTCATTGTGAGCTGTACTTTGAGCTCTTTTTATGTTCTGAGATGGGGTCTTGTCTGTTAGCAAGACAGGGTCTTGCTAAATTGCTCAGGCTGTGCTTGAATTCAATCCTCCTGCCTCAGTCTCCTAGAGTGTTGTGTTTGTTTGCATGTGCCACCATAATCTTTGGATGTGAAAAGCTTGTACCTCCCAAAGTAGGTTGTCCTTTACTTTTTAAAATTATGACAATACGAGATCCAAGGCAGATTCAATAATGCATATTCTGAAAGTTATTTAGGTTAAGAATAGAAGAGGATTTTGTATAAATGTGTGTATGAGTGGGGAGGGTATTGGGGAGAAACATGAATTATTTACCATGGCTCCTGAGATAGAAGAAAGCTTTAAGATTTTGCTGAAGTCACTGATTGATTTTCTGACACAACAAGTGAAATGAAACTCAAGTGGCCCACTGGTGTTGCCTGTCAGACACACAATCTTCTGTCAGATGCAGAGCTGCATTTCAGTTGCTGCAAGTTTGTATTTCAGGGGAAGGAGGAAGAACAGAGACTTCTGCTACCTTATAATTAATACACCCTATAAAGTCTTGAGGAAAACAACAAAGTATGAATTCTACATTCAATTAATGTAACACAAGCATATCCCATGTTCTAAGTCCTATCCTGGGCATGTTAGGGGTGACATTTGGTGAGGGCATGAGTGTCAGCTCTTCACAAATGCACAGTCTGGTGAGGATGGTAGATGGACCACGGCTCACAGATACTGACAGTGCAGTGGAGAATGGGATGAATGTGACCACAGAAATGTGAACCAAGCATTATGGGAGCACAGGAGAAGAGGAGACCTGGGTTCTATAGGGAAGGACTGGAAAAGCTCCCAGGAAGAAGTGATGGGCAAATTGAGTCAGGAAGGAATGTAGAGCCTGGACATGCAAAACTGGGACAGGAATTTGAGATCACTCAAGTGACATGAGTAGAGTCAAGGAGGAAGGAAAGTGCTGGAAGTGTCACCAAATGGTGAGTGCAGGAGACCACAGCAGCACACACTGGCATAGGGATGAGATGGCTCAGGCAGGATAGAGGCTGGGTGGGGAGACCAAGCCCAGGATAGGGCAGCCCCTATTGAGTTATTTGTGATTTTTAAATTCTTCACAATAGCCCTTTGGGAAAAGCATTATACATGATCTAATTCCATAAATAAAATAGAATAGTTATAAAAGGTCAGTAATATCTCGGACCACCTAGCCGAGAAGTGCCAGAACCAAGACTTAGGCTCAAGACTGTCAGTGGCGACACTCATGCTGTGACCAACACTTTCCTGGTAAAAACAGAAGTCCTTTCATTGAGTCTGTAGATAAGGGTTTGGAGACTTCTTTCCCAAAGACAAATGGCATCATATAGGGATTTTGAGGGACAGGTAAACCTTCACAGTCATTCTTCCAGAGGATGCTCAGCCATCAGTGAGACTGATAAGTGGGTAAAGATTGAAAAGTCCAAAGCCAGTGAGGACATGCAGCGGACATCATGGCAAGAGGTTGCGGTAGCCAAGGAAAGAGAATGCAGATGGAGAAGACAGAGTATGAAAGGGCACTCATAACTTTGGAAGTGGACATAGAGCTGGAGCTAGGACACAGATGGAGATGCCCAGGTGCTCAGCCTGGGTAATTGGGAGACTGAAATAAAACATTGTAGACTACCCAGTGATTTTCAGTTGAACTCAGAGAACTGGAATCTACATCAGCATTCTGCTAATCCTAATTTTGAATGCATAAGTATTTGATTATTACCCAGTAGAAAAGATATTTGAGAGTGTTGTACAATTAAATCAAATTAGGGATGCCCTTGCTGGGTGAGAATTTTAATGAAAGGAGAGCATCTCTTGATATCTGTCTTGCTCTTGACAGAAATATCTCAAAGATATATGGAAAGCTGGCCAGACAAGTACAGAAAATGACAGAAACCTTGGAATGCTTAGTACTTAGACAAGGAGTAAAATAAATATGGAACTTGGCAATTACAAAAAGCAAACCAATTATCATCACAACTTGCAATCAATTGCAAGATGGTTCAACTGGGTCCCAGACATATAAATAGAAGAATAAAAGATGGTTACAAAGTCCTTGGTTTTTACCCAAGTAAAGATGCCATGTTAACACCAGGTTGGTCTGAGAGATCACTGTGCAGTAATCAGAATTCTTGTCTTGGTAGTGTTCATGACATGGGAGATAGGGAGGAAGATGACACTTCTCACCTTGAAAACTTCTCAATGTGCATTGATGACGATTGTCATCTAAGTTAAGCATTGTCAAGTCAATGTTGGTACCAAAGGAAGCAGTTTTCTGTAGGTGCAAGTGGCACATGGAAGTGTCGGTGTGTATCAGATTGTTTTAGAAGTTTGCTTATTTTATATATTGTGCTCAGATTGATATCTTTGATGCTTTTCTTTGTTGGGACAGAATGAATTTACAATTATGAGGACTATACTATAGACCTTTTACAAATGTGGTAAATGACAGGAAATAGAACATATGAAATCTATATACTTACAGTTACAATATAGTGTTTACAGATCATGACACTTTGTATATGTTAGACTCTATCATCCCATATGAATTAATGAATCAACTCCTTTTACTTTCATATCACTGATGCTATGAGTTAGGTATTAATTTTATGCACATTTTATAGAGGAGGAAAATGAGAAAAAGAGCTATCCAATAACTTGCCTAGTATCACACAACTAGTGGTGCTGGGATTTGAACTCAAACACTTTGGTTCCTGAATGCATGTTCCTAAACTGGTCTGCTAAGCTGCTTTCCTTATCACCCCAATGTAATCATTAGCATGGATTTCCAAGCCACACATTCTTCGGAAAGTGCGGAAGGTAAGAAGAAGGGGTTTCTAGGAAATAGGAACTCTGATCTAGGGACCAATGAGAACTGAGGTAACTAAACTCATTTAAAGCTGCATTTTGTGTGCCCCATTATTGGGAAACAGATAAGGGACTCACTCAGTTCTTTTGACCTCTTGATCTACTGAGGTACCACCGATTTTGCATGGAACCCCCTCCCCCCTTTGTTGAATGTCACCAGGCACCACTGGTCTGTCATTCACTGCAGAGAGTCTGGTGGGTTTCACTCCCTCCTTAGCGGCTTGTTTTCCACTGTGCATCTGGCTGTCACCCAGCAAAGCCTCACTCTTCCGGGGAAAAGTCATTCACCAAATTAGCATGGGGATAAAAATACTTCCCTCTTCGATTGAGTGATCTCCTTATAGAACTGAAACAAAATTAGATCTAGGAAGTGGCAGGTATTTTGGTAACTGATGCGTGATAATTGAGCATTACTGTTAGGTTAGGTTTTTGTCTGAAAGAAACAAGAGTTGGAAAACATTAGAAAAGACTATTTCAGAGGATCCCTTCTAGGTGTGACTCAAATTGTGAAGGAAGTGTGCACATTCTGCCTTAGTGGTGTATTTGTGAAACACACTGGAGAAGTAGTTGTGAACATTCGTTCACTCAAAACCTAGTTATGGAGCAGATAATCGCTGCCAGGGTCCTGCTGAAAGCACATGCACCAGTGCACTAAGCCAGATAGCAGAAACCTCTTCCTTCCAGAAGTAGACTTTCTAGGCTCAGATGGAGGAATCAGAGTGATTTTTTTCCAGCTTAGGGCGTTCTCAGCTACCTTCTCCTGAGAATATACTTGAACAAATAAATATATTTTAAGGCCTCATTCGCAAGACCCAAACTTCCTGCCACCTGATGGCAGATCATGGCCAAGTCATTATGAATGAAAATTGTCCTGTTTCTGGATGCTGAGATGGTACAAGAATGGAAACATTTGGGGTCCTCGACATCAGCTACGGAGGGTGACTTCCAACCTGAAGCACACCAAGGAATTTCCCAGTTTCCAACCAAACTGAAAAGTCAGTGGAACCTTGTCTGAGGATTTCCCCTTTGTCCCTCATATTTCAGCTGGGTACACTGTATTCCTGGGGACACCTGAATGCATCCCTAGGGTGACTCACAGGTGAAGGTGTTCACACTTGAAATTAAAGATCTTTCAGCTTCTTATCTAACATCTAGAACTAAAAATGTGGGGTCTGAGGCCTTGCCTATTTCTCTGAGATGCCACTAGGTTGGCACAGACACATACATACACATCCACGTCAGTATGTCCACAACAGCACTACAAATACCCCATTTGTATGCATACCGGGAGTTGCTTTTTTTAAACTTCTATTTTGGTTAGTTATTTGAGGTGCACAGTTTTGTGGGATCACATACATTCCCACTGCTGTATCACCATCATCCAGCACCAGACCTTTTTTTATCTTCCCTAATTAAAACTTTGAAACAATTAAACAGCAGTCCTCCTTTTCTGCCTTCTGTTGGCCTTGGTAAGCACTGTCTTACTTTCTCCAAGAGATGACTGCTCTAGGGACCTCACACAAGTGGAGTCATGTAGTATCTGTCTTTTTTCCAACTGGCTTGTTTCGTGCTCAAGGTTCATCCATGTTGAGGAGTGTTTCAGAATTTTTTGCCTTCGTCAGACTGGTACTATTTGATTGGACACATGTAGCATATTTTGTTTATTCACACACTTGTTGATGGGCTTAGGTTGCCCTCACCTTTTTTGTTATCGTGACTAATGCTGCTATAAAAACAAACATAAGAAATATAAGCATTCTTATTCCCCGTATTGACAGATAGATTCAACTATTGTCAGACCCTTTTGAGACTCTGTGGAAGGATAAAGTCATCTTAGTTTAATTTCTCTGAGAACTTCTGACCCTTTGGATGGATGAATTTACTTGCTCAGCAGTCGCGCAAAGAATGTCCTCACTCTAAGTTCTGTGCTAGACCTTGAGGGCCCCACTATTTACAGGAGCTGTCCCTGCCTGTGCAACTATCCTGGTCAGAGGAACCAGGACTACGAGTAAGGTGCTCTGGGCCGGTGGTAGGCACCATGACCAACGTGTGTGCTGGTTATAAGGAAGCAAGCACTTGTGCTTTGCCTTCTTGGATCTTCACGAGGCTTGTATGTCCATGGTGACCCTACACCTAAGAAGTGCATATGCAATGTGTTGTCCCAGGCTATGTGCTCAATAGATCTTACTTTATGTAATCCTCTCAATAGTTTGTGTGTGTGTGTGTGTGTGTTCCCCACATTTTCTATTAGTACATATTGGTTGTACAGATTAATGATTTCATCTGGGCAGACTTTTCATGCAAATGACATATTTTAATCATTTCCTGATCACTCTCCGCACTCCACCTTCCTCCATAGTTTCGCATATTTTGGGGGATTAATATGCGTAATATATTTTGACCATATTCATGACCCCATTACCTTATACTCCAACTACTTCTTCCCATCTTTTCTTCCTCTTGTCTAGTAACAGTCTCCTTTCTACTTTCTTGCCATCATTTTTATATTCCACACATTAGGGAGAACGTGCAATATTCGTCCTTCTGAGACTGGCTTTTTTTTACTGAGCATGACCCCCTCCAGGTCTATCCTTTTTTCTGCAAATGACAAAATTGTGTTCTTTTTATGGCTGAAAAGAACTCCACTGTGTATCCACACTACATTTTCTTTATCCATTTACCTGCTGATGGGCAGCTAGCCTGGTCTATCAGTAGTTTTATGAGATAGGAACTTTGTTGCCTCTACATTATAGACAAAGAATTAAAGCTTGCAGAATTAGTGAACCTGGCCAAGGTCACATATATCACTTTATAGCTCTGCACTTCTCCACTGTCCTGGTGTTCTGAACACCAGTGCACAAAGCAAGGTAGAGACAAGGGTGGGATCAGGTGGGTGGGTGTGGAGCATGGGTGTTGTGGTTTGTGTCTGTATGTCCCCCCAAATCCTCATGCAGTTATTTGGTGGCTTTTAGAGTTTATGACTGATCCATGATCCAATGCTGGGACTATGGGTGTGAGAGCTATACCTGCCCTAGGGCAGATAGTTTGCTGGGATTATGGGTGTGACAGTCATACCCTAGGGGGAATAGTTTGTATATGTAAGGGAGAGAAAGAGGCTGCCTGCTTCATTCCTGCGGCTATTCCTCCTTTTTGCTGGTTGTTTTTGCTGTGCTCTGCTGCCATGAACATTTGCCCTCTGCCATGTGCCACTCTGCCTCAGAACCAGCCAAGTATGGACTGAAACCTCCACAAACTGTAAGCTAAATAAACCTTTCCTTCCTTCATTTTGGGCGTTGGGTATTTTGTCTCAGCAACAAGAGAAAAGTAACCAAGACAATGGGTACATTGAGAGAACTGCAAGGCATCCTTTACAGCAGGCTTACAACTAGGGCTGCCATGACCCGTGTGGGATCCTCAGTGGTGAGGTCGGGGGGAGGATCCCTGGTTTCCTCATGTCTTTCTCATTTTCCTTGTAGTAGGATGGCACAAGGGTATCTGGAAAGACAGGGCTCTAGGGGACGACAGCATAATTTCTGCCCAATTTAAGTCCCTGTTGTGGAGAAGCTTCTGGCATAAACAGATGGAAAACATCAAAATCATTTTTATAGAGTAAGTATGCAGCTTTCATTGAGTGCTTCTAAGCCAGACATGATGCCAAGTACTTCACGTATACTATCATTCTAAATCTCCCCAATGATCTTTAGATACAGGTTCTACAATTATTCTATTTTATAGAAGGAAGAAATTGCATGCCATTAAAAATAAGCACATTGCTTGTGGTAAGATAGCCAGTCGTTGGCAGGGCCATTGATGCCAAATATACACAGCCCCCCACCCCCAGCTGCCCATGGTCCTTATCAATGTCCTACTCATGTGTCACAGCCTCAAGGCCTACTGCTCCTTAGCATGATACAGTGAGGCTCTGGATTCTTCTTCTTGTGGGGCAGCTTGTGGCAGCCGTTATGACAGGTGGCTATGCATCTCAGTGTGCCCAGAAAGAAAAGACAAGACACCCAGACACCCAGGGCTGTTGACTCTCTTTCATCGTGAACAGCAGTGAAGATGAAATATCTATATTTAAGTTGTGTTCTTTAAGAAGTAAGCTGTCACCGTCCGTTAGCTTTGTGGTTTTCATTTCTTTCCAGTGCACAATTGGACTTGTGAGATCACCAAGTAGCAAGGACCTGGGCTCCGCGCATCCTCCATGACGGTTAGGTGTATTTTTAAGTCACGGCTTCATGAAAACCCATGGCACATTTCTAGAGTCAGACCTTGATCTCAAACAAAACTCTAATTATAGTGATGACTTCAAAAAGGTCAAACCACGACCTAGTTTTTAACTTTGTAAAACCTAGATGTCCCTTGGGAATCCAAAGCGCTCAAGGGCAAAGCTGAACTTGCAGTAATTCCTGCTCCAACTACTCTGTCTTCCATGTCTTCCTCACTGTGACCAGTGGCAATGTGCTCCCCACTTCTCAAGGGGGAAATCTCAAGTCTTTCCTTCCTGCCATTGCAACTCTGAATTTCCCTTCTTCTCATCTGGAGCTTCATGTCCGTTACCCTTTTCCCACACCAATGTCTCTGCAGATTGCTTAGTGCTCTCTCTGGGTCTGGCCTTGACCTCTAACGTCCATCTTCTTTGCTCTTGCTGAGTCAGGACTCTCATATTCAAATCTGAATATGTTTCTGTGCCTACAAGCTTCAGTAATGTACCCTGCCTCGAGGCTCAGAGAGATAGCGTCTCTGTCCATGCCTTGTGTTCCTTCTCTTGTCATAAGGGCGCAAATCCCATTCGTAAGGGCCCATTCTCAGATTCTCTTAACCTTCTTGAGGCTACAGCTCATTATAATGGGGGTGAAGATTTCAACATGAGTTTTGGGGGTGGGCTGTTTAGTACATAACATTCTCCTACCCACATTTGCTCTCAAGATCCATCCCAGTGCAGCGAAATCCATAAATTCTGCAAACTGTCTCATGCTCCCAAAATAATTCTTTTGTAAATTTCTGTAATAATGGTAGATTGGGTCATATATATATATATATATATATATATATATATATATACATATATATATGATACAGATATTTTATTATTTTCTAAGAGGATCATGCAAGTTTATTTTTTGCCTCCTCAATGTTATACATTATATTGTGTCCTCTTCAAAGATATGTTAACATCCTAACCCCCAGTATCAGTCAATGTGACTTTATTTGGAAATAAAGTCTTTGCGCTTAAAATCAAGTCAAGGCCACTAGTGTAAGCCAAAATTCAATGTGGCTACTGTCCTTACAGGGAAGAGGAAATGTCATGGGAAGACACAGATTGTGTAATGCCCATAGCAGAGATCAGAGTGACACAGCTGCCACACCAACGTTTGTCAGCACCCACCTGGAGCTGGAGAAGGTTAGCGAAGGGCTGCCCTCTGTAGATTTCAGGGACAGCACAACTCAGGTCATGCCTTGATTTTTTACTTCTAGCTTCTAGGACTATGGGACAGAACATTTTTAAAGTCACCTAGTATATTACAGCTCTAGGAAACGAATATCTACAACTGTAGTTATTTGTATGTTCCCTAGGGGCGAGAGAGGGCATATTTTAGTATTATTACAGTGCAGCCCAGAAAAATGTCCAAGAAATATTTACTAACTGATTGTTGAACAGGTACGTAGCAGAGGAGCAAGAGGGCTCTTGATTTCAGAAGTACAAGAAGTCATCTTTGTTTCCCCAGTGACAGGGTCACAGTGTTCTCTCCTTGTGGGTCTCATTTGGCCATGAGGACGTTGTGCATCTGTCATTTACTTTCCCTCTTCATGGTCCTTTAAAGCAAAAGGGAGGACAGAGCATACATGCAAAATTTTTAGCAGAAGTTATCAGTAGAGGGGGATATTTTGAGAGATTTTGATTTTTTGCTTTAGTTGGAAAGGAGCATGTATTCCTCTCATAATGAAAGCTATTATTTTTTTTTTTTAAAAGGCAAATGTCTTGTGGGCCTAACATGAAATGACAGCACATATTTATTATTGATTGATTAAATCTGTCAGCATTTTGATCCACAGCAAACACGAATTGGGTTTTTGTAAAGCTCTTTGGGGCCTCTCACAAAGCAGGCTTTTTAGCCAATGTTTTGAATATATCAGGTTAAGGTATGTGAAATAGTCTTTCCAAGGGGGATTTAATATAATGCAGTAAGAACTGAAGATTTAACAGAGGATTTCACTCCTAAGTGTAGGAAGAATCAGTTCATTGTTTATCATTCTTTGTATGGAGCATTTAACTATCATTATTGGCTAGACAGGTAAAACAGATGTTCCCTGAAGACATCAGCACCCTATACCGAGTATCATAACTACTCAACAGCAAACTAGGAAGGCAGTGAGCAGTGCAGATAGGGAGTGTCTGCAAGGGGTGGCTTGGCAGCTCGCTGCCTTTCTTTTCCCCAGGGGTCCTGAGTCTTTCTTCTCCGCTCAAGTGCTTTCGAAAGGACAGCTGCTGGAATGAGTTATTTAGTTGGTGGGGGAGTGTGAATTCAAGCATTTCAGAGACTTTGACTCGTACTCCATAAGAACAGGGAGAAAATTCATGAAGAAAATGAGCCAGTTACAGAACAAGAGTTTAAAGTCTGTGGATAGAGGAAAAGCAGTCGGTCCTACAACATACCATTAAAAATTTTTACGTTGACAGGCAGAGTTTCAGCCTCCTTTTTCCTGTCCATGCTCCCTGTGACACAAAATATGCAGGACCCCAGGCACACAAATGCAGTACAATTTGTTGTTCATTTGTTAATCTCATTTGGCGACCTTTACCTACCATGCAGCTTGTTCTACAGATATTATACTGTTTTGGGTAGAAAGTGGTCGTGTCACATAAGGACCTTGGGCCAAAGATGCCATCTTTTCTGTTGTGTGCTTTGGGTGGATGCAGGTGGGAGTTGGGATTAACTCACTTCTCCCAAGGATTTTCCTTTAACTATGGGTTCATTGCTTGTGCCTTCAGACCATGAATTCCATAAGGTTCTCTCACCTTGGATTTGCCATTTACTTTTCACGCAGACAGTAGTTTCAAAAGCCATCATACCCTACAATCAATATTTTAGGACACATAGGGGCTGGGGATATAGCTCAGGGGCATAAGCACCTGCCTGGCCAGCACAAGGTCCTGAGTTGAATCTCTGGTACCACAAAAAACAAACAAATAAACAAACAAACCACATAAAGGGTGCTATTAGAGTAGATCGCATATAATGCCTGTCACAATGTGGACACAAATTAAAGTACCTTGCATTGATAATATTCAGGGGTTCAAATCTGGTCATAACTCATAGTTGGCCTACCCGGTTGGATCTAGCTATGTCTCCTACAGAAACTTCATTTTAAAAATTACTACACATTGTGATTACCTAGACTGTTCTTTAAACTCACGATGCCCAATTGATTTCCCATATCAAATTAAATCAGAATCTCTGGGAGTGGGAACTGGATAATGCTTTCTAAAATACTTCTCCAAGTGAATCCAATAAGCAACGAAGCTTGAGAACCACTCAAGGGCTACTATAGAGTAACACTGCCTATGAATAGCAATTAATTTCATGTGGTAATTTGGATGTAAATAAATGTCATTTAAAATCAGTTCCTTACAGCCCGGACAACATAGTGAGTTCAAGGCCAGCCTGAACCACATAGCAAGATCCTGTCTCAACCAACAAACACTCCTCAAAATCAGTTCCTCAGTTGCAATAGCTAAATTTCAAGTGTTCAATAGCTACTTGTGGCTAGTGGTTGCTATATGGAATTGTGTAATGCTAAGGAACATTCACCATCATTGTAGAACCTTGGTTGCATTTTCTAGAGTCTGGAATTCTAGACTTATATCAACTAGTTCAAATCTGCATGTTTTCCTCGTGCAAAGACCATGCTGATCTTCTTTGCACGGCTCCAGTTTTAGTACATTTGCTGCCAAAACTAGCACTAAAACTTTAAACTGAATGAATAATGAGTAGCCACACTGCCAATAAAAATTTTGAGTAAATATTCTTGCCATAGAGTTTTTTTTTTAATCTAGACACATATCTCTGAAGGGGTCAAGTTACCACTAGCAGGCTAATTAGAATCATTTAGGGTTTTCTGGCCAAAGCTATCCTTTTCATGGGTAAAAGAATCTGTTGTGTAGTTTGAAACAGTAATGAACTTTCTTATGCCCACCCCATTGGGACCACTGAGAGAATCACCCCTGCAGAATGCATGGGTAGACTCTTGGGCTCAAAGTCTTGCAAGTTGATTTCTCCAGATCTCGTTGGGATTTTACTTTGGAAGTAAATCTCCTTTAAAAATCCCCATTCTCTGACCTAAGTTTACAGAGCTGTAGGAACCATCGAAGCATGTCTCCTTTATCTCAACTCTGCAGGTCAGCTTGAATCAACTTGTCACCAAAATATAGACAGCGAGAAACAAGATGTTTTCTTGAACTTAGTAATGCAAATTATAAATGCCATCTTTCTTTAGAAAAATCAGATATTTAAGCTAGGTCTTTCAATAAGTTGCCGAACTTTGCCACAATGTATTCATTTAAGAGTTTCCTTTAAAATACTCCTATAGCATGATTATAGAATGAACCATCTCAGGGAAAAACACAAATGTGGATACTGTGGCTTACTTGGAAATAGCACAGCCTTGATAATTTGACTTCATTTGAACTCATAGAAGTAGATCTATGCCCCAAAACATTTTTAGGGTATAGAGGAGGGATGCTGACCTGTCTGTTCTTTCTCTAAGAGAGATTCTCAAATGTTCTATTTGTTACAGATCGTATTATCACGTTTCATGGTTTCCAAATCAATGCCTTCATAGAAATATACATTAGGCTGAACAACATGACCATCAGTGGAGAGACTGGTATTGGTTTTGATAAAACGCCAACAAGGAAACAATTTATGAAATACTCAATAGACTCATGTGAGAGAAAAAAGTGACATAAACAAGAACTTTGTCTTGCAAGAGAAGAAACTAAGAATTAATGGATGGTCCCTCAAGAAGATCTTACTTTAATATTCTTTATCCCAGCTACTCTGTTGTGATTTTCTATGCCCTTCTTCAAACACAGGCATGCACGTGTGTACACACACACAGGCATGCGCGCATGTACACACACACACACACACACACACACACACACACTCCTTACAATGAGTTCTTTAGAGCTCTGAAAGGTGTCTTGGTGCCATATGTCCTTTAACTATTATCATCCTGGACAAGTCTGAAACTTCCCCAGTATGTAAGTGTTCATCATGCCCTGTTCAATATTCAACATTAATCACTGCAGCAGCCGCAAGATAGCACACGATCCTTTGCTCTTTAGGGATAAATAATATAAGCCTTACGGATGCACAAAGGAAAGCTGTATCTATATCATGTACATCCTCATTTTATTCAAATTCTTGGAGACGGCATTTTGAAGCCTGAGAAAAGAAAAAAATTGCAAGGAAACCATATTTAGAGATAGTTTCTCAATTCTAAGGCCATACTGCTTCTTCCTTGATTTTAGGAGGTGATAGTGTCTACTCTCAACTTCATCCCCCACGTTTCACTGCTAAATCTCAGAGCAGTTTGTAGTTGATACCTGAAAAGCTCCCCAACAGTCTCAGCGGTAGTGAGCAATGCTGGTTAGAACTGGCAGGAGAATCCCCTTCATGGTTATCTACTTGACATGGGGGCTGGAATCAGATGGGCTTTGTTGTCTAGTCTCAGGATTATCTAATTTATCTCTGAGTTGTTCTGTGTGATTTCAGAGCCCAGCATCCTGATGAATACACAAAAGGAAGTTTGAAGTGATTTGTGCTTGTTGTTCTTGCACACCTGTGTCTCGATATGACTCAGTCTTTTAAAATTCCTCCAATAATATTATTATTTTTCTAAGTGTCTGGAGGGTAGTGTCTGTGTTTGCTAAAGATTGTTTACATTTGAAAACAAGTTCATCAACATGTCTTTAAAAAGAAAACAACTGATAGCAGCAATAAAATAGTCTAAACCCAAGTTAGACCTTGCTTCCTGTTTCTCACAAGATGACTAGAGAAGGAGTGGTAGAACCAAGTGTATCTGGAGTCCCAAATGTGATTGATTGGAACTGGCTGAAAAGATGATTCTGAGACCATAATTGAGCACAGCAGTAAGGAGTGCTGTGACTGATTATTGATTTTTGCAGGAGACAAGAGGGTAAGATGTGGCTGTGTGCGTTACAGATAGTTCCAATCTCTGGTGTAGAGAGTTAAGCAGGTAGAGGTATAGTGGAAGATAGGGTGGCATAGGATTGTTGGGTCCATGTTGAAGGAGACCTTGAGAAGGCTGTCTGTAATGTCTTGTGTAGGAGAGTCATGGAAGAGTTTTGGGCATGAGAAAAATTTGATCAGGTGGAACTTTTAGGAGCCCAACTTGGCTCCTATGTGTAAAGTCGGTAAACCAAATCAGGAGAGGGTAAGCAACGGGCTTGCAGCTGAAATAAGAAAAAGCAGGGACACGCCAGATGTAGAAACATCAGCACTGTCTAGAAACCAATGCATACCATCAGATTCTGATTTTGATTGACTGAGAGGGTGTTTCAATTTGGAAAGAGGATTGGTATTAATTTATAGAAAGTTTTATTTTTCTTTTTGTCTGTTACTACATAAAATAATTATTACACCATAGACATTAAAATGTTTAATAAAACAAGATAGCAAATAAACTAATGAAAATGAGGAGGAGGAGCTGGAGGAGGAGAAAAAGCTTGGCCATCTGTGTAAAGAAGAGTAAACTGAATATAATTGTACATAACATTACTTGAGATGCAACATTTAATTCAACTTTCATGGCTCCCTAATATTTGGCAGAGTCCTCCCTGAGACAGAAGCTGAAGCTCATCAGGTGGCTCCCAAATCTAGCAGCAGAGCTAGTATCCAAACCCAAGACTCCCTTTCTCTGAACTTTATTACTATCTCATTTCTCCACGCTGCCTCTCATCACTAAGTAGTGTGTTCTAGAAAATGCTCATCCTGTGCTGCTATTTCATGTCAACTTCAGTGCTTAGAGGACCCTTTATCACTCCCTGGATTTTCTATTCTCTTTTTAGACTGTGTTATTCAGCTTTTCTTTACTATAACAAATGCTCATGACAATCAGTTTATAAAGAAAAAAGGTTTATTCTAATTCACAGTGCTGGAAACTTCTGCCTGTGATTGGTTGGCCTATTGCTTTGGGTCCTATGGCGAGGCAGGATATCATGGCTATAGTATATGACAGAAGCCTGTTCACCTCACAGCCAAGACTAAGAGCGAGAGAGGAAAAGACCAGGGCCCTAAATCCCCTCTGAGGGGACATCATCAGAGACCTAAAACTTCTTCCAGGCTCAACCTCTTAGAGGTTCATTACCTGCCAACATTGCCACATGGGAGACCAAACCTTTGGACATGAACCTCTGAGAGAGGTTCCTGATCCAAACTATAGCAAACACAATTTCTCTCCTCTTTTCTTCTCTGACCAATTAGCCAGTCTCTCCTATTGCCTTTCCATCTCTGTCCTCACTGTGTCCTCCTTTAGATGTCCATTCTGTTTATCTCTTGAGTTCAGACACCTCCATGTGCATAATGATTACATACATTTGGAGCAATGCTATAAGAATTCGTGCAAAGAAATGTGAGACAAGTGTGGAAATAGTGTTGTGTGTGCTTGCCCAAAGCTGTTTGCTTTACAGAGATTGTCAAGGCACACACAGAGGATGTAACTATTTGGGAAAATTAGTTGTTGAGACAATCTCGTTGGAAGAATTGATTAGAATTAAATAGGTCTTCCCCACTTGCCTTCTACAGAGCTGTCATTTCATGTATGGTAGGAAATGCAAGCTAGGTACATGCTACAAACAGCACTGTCAGTAGGAACCAGTGTTTCCAAACATTTATGTGCCTAGATTAAATTACATCCAAACTAGGCTCTAATGCTATTTACATTTATTTTTAATTGATTGTGTTTCTAATACTTGAGGTCACTAACACTCAAACCAACATCTGAGAGTTTATGAGTGGTGGGATGCTATCAATCCTTCACTAAGTTCTGATATATATGTGTGTGTGTGTGTGTGTGTGTGTGTGTGTGTGTGTGTGTGTGTATGTGCTTTGAAATGACTTTGGACAAGTTGGAATTATTAAGATTTATTACTAGAAAAGGGAGCAAATATCATATATTCCATGTATATTGAGTTACAAATGGAGAAATTTCAAGACCTATGTTTCTTTTTGAATAAAATGTTCCTAGATTTTAACTTAGTCTTTGGCTTGGCTGGGCATACAGTACACTATCCTGAACTGACTAATGTGCTGGACGAGTTCACTCCCAACCACAGACCTACTTAGCTCTGTGCCTCAGAATTCACCTTGTTTCTGGGTCTGGGTAGTCTTGGTAGCTGGACAGTGGACACTATCCTAAAGCTACAGTGGCTGGTATTGTCACCACAGACTAAAGAATTCCTATGAGTAGTGCTAACTGACAAGAGGAATCAGCCATGTCTGCGTGTTACCTAGGCAGTGGTAATTAGGGATGCTGGGCTAGGCCAGTGGCTTCTTGAGATGCTAGGTAACAATTTGAAAGTGCAGGAGGATTGATACCTTGTGGGGTAGAGTTTTGATCACTGAGAGACCATAAATGGGGAGGATCCAGCACATAAGTTGTTCACCTTTGTTCAAGGACACAGCAGATTTATGCAGCCTTTTTGAGTACGTCCTGAGATGTCAAGTACTCAGTTTCTTGTAAGCTATGGCTCACGCAGTAAACATCCTTTTACTTTGCACCCTCTCTTTTGGTGCCTTTTCTCCTTTCACTTATTTCTTGGGTCTTATTACTTTAGGGGTGGTACCCTTTCACCCCATTCCACGTTGTAATGTATAAAGTTGCAATGCATCAGCTTTTGGTGCAAGTTCTGCTTTGTATCCATCTTAGGTGAAGACACTTAGTGTCCCTTCTAGTAGACTGAGCATTTGGAAGGCAGAGACCATGTCATGTTCATCTTTCTGTTGATAGCACCTAGATATTTAGTCCATGCTTGTTGAAAGAAATGTCTGGCTGATCAACCAGAGGGATCTTAGCCAGGGGGTCCAGACTTTTTCTGTTGCATTTGGCTTTGATATTCACATCATGCCCAAGCTGCCAACCAAGGACTGGTCTGGACAGCTGTATCTTGGCAGATGTTGGAAAGCTTGGCCTTGTTGGCACTAAAAAGCTAAGAGGGTTTCAAGATGTGGACACACAGGCCAGTTCACATGCTGGCACTTTAGGGGGCCAGAAAAGCATACCAGAGGAACAAAAGTCAAGGATGTGGGACCATCATGGGGTCCCTGATCCTGTAGGTCTGGCAGTGACAGAGGTGGGTATGATGGACTCATGGTATCAAAGCTCTTATAAATTTTAATTATTCTAGAAGCAGGGCATGTCAGTGTGAATCAGAGAGAAAGGACTGGAGTTCAGCTGAGGGAGGGCAGATGGCCCAGAGTGTCCATGGAGTTCTTCCAGGTTGAAGACTTTCAGCTACTCATCTGGAAACAGCATTTTCCATTTTTCTGTGTGACTTTCTTATGTTTTTTTCTCTGCCTTACTGTCTTTCCTTTCATATTTTTCATCCTGTCTTCATTCTACATTTGTTAGTTTAAAATATAATCTCTTCACACTTGACAAATTCTTAACCCAATGACATTTTTTTGAAAGAATGACTTTTAATAAAGGGGATTAGAGAGGAAACTAAAATATAGTGCTACCCACATGTTAACTGGTTCTTCTTTTGTGCTCTTGTGGACCATGCAAGAAGCAAGAAGTGGATCCCACAATGGTGAGCTCTCTTTCTACCACCAGGATTTCTGATCCAGAGGCAGAGTTCGGTGATTCCTGACAGGTGTGTGGTGAGATGGAATCCTGGGTTTAAACCTGTCTCTGATATCTAGATGTTACATGAGTTGAGCACTTAGTTTCTTAGTTTTTCATTTACTCTACAGAAAATATCTTCACAAATAAATTTGTTGTGGAAGTTTAGGGAATATAAAAGAAGTAAGGAGTAAATACTGCTTTGAATATCTTTGCCAGTGGCTCAGGCTCACAGATTTTTGTACTGTTAGTAACAATTGAAATAGGTGATAAGAGCAATTGAACTGTTCCTTTTGTGAACAAAGTGGACACTTTTTGGTAAAATGGCTAAAGTAGAATTTCTCAATCTCAGAATATTATTTTGACTAGATAAATCTGTAGTGGAGATGTTTATTGTGCCTAGTAGGATCCTGAATAGCACCTCTGACTACCTACTGGATGCAAGTAGCATTCCTTATTTCTGGTGTCACATCCCAAAATGTCTCCAGGCATTGCCAAATGTCCCCTTTGGAGTAAATTAGTCCTAGGTAAGAATCACCAGGATGGAGCATGCCCAGTAGAGTTATCACCTTCCTCTCTTATGCTGATGTTTTAAATAATACTCAAAAAGCAACCATGGCAGATGACTCCACAGACGGCAAAGTGGGCTGATACAGTTGGTGCACGCTAGAGTGGATTTGCCGGTGTTTATACAAAACACGTGTCTCTGCTTAGCTACAGCCAGTGTCACACAGAATTCAGACTTTACATTCAATCCACACTAAGAAGAGAATAACATGGAGAGATGAAAAGCCAGGAGACTTCCCTCCCAGAAGCCCCCTTCTGATCACTACGCGTATGTGCGTACCGAGTGTGAATTGATTTATGACCCAAACACTATTTGTTCACATCCATCAAATAAAATTTGAGACATAAAGACACAAGATGCCATGATCATTTCCCCCCTTCTATTCATTTGTGACAACCATTTAGAACTCAGCCTTTGCTGTTTTTTTTAAACAATAGCACACTGTCATTTCCAGAAAATGTTTTAAATTAGTATAAAACTTGGCTAAATTTAGCTTTTATAGAAGAAAGAATAAAACATAATTAACTGTTTAAAGAAGAAAACAGAAACCACATGAAGGAATGAGACTTGCTGGCGAGAAATCTAACAGTAGTGCTTGGTAGCTAACCCGTCTCCTGTGGAACAGATGTTTGGGAACTTAAATGGAAACAGGATGGGTATCCTCGTGGAGAAGGCATTTGTGATAAAGAGCTGCTAACCGTGCAAATGTGTGAAGCTGGTGCAGGTGTGGCATCTTGTTTCTCTAATTGCTCAGAGATTGGACTTTATGAACACTGCAGCGGGCAAAAAAAACTCAGTGTGCCAAGAAATCTGACAGATCGAATGCGGGGCAGGGCTCTGGTTTGAGGCTCCAGAAGTGGACGGCGCTTGCTAAACACCATCAGGCGGGCTGGAAAAGCAAGCGTGGGTCTCCAGGCACATGCGGCATTAACCTCTAGTTTTAGCAGAACATATAATATCTTCTGTAATTTCTGTGGAAACACTTGCCAGTTGAGAAGAGCTATCTTTTTTTTTTCTATCCAGACTACTATTTATGGTGGCTTAGTGGGGGAAAGGGGTAAATTTGATTTAAAAACTGAAAATGATTCTCTGTTTTGTTTTTTTTCAAAAGTATTTTAAAACGTTTGCATAGCACAGAGACAAAGGATTCCATTGTATGCTGACCTAGGCATGCAGTGTCTTAGACAGAGGGCCTGGCCTCAAGCATGTGAGATTATGCACACATGTGTCCAATCTTCGTCACCTAATAAAGACTCATTGAATCAGAGGTCAGCTTATCATTTATTCTGCCAGACTGACTAATGCAACGTTCTCTCTTTAATGCAGTCTTTTCTTAATACTCAAACAATTATAGTTATTGTTATTGTTGTTGTTACTGCAATATTTTAAAACACACAGATGGACCTGGTAACATTCCATTGTAATTTGGTGGCTGTCAGCTAATGAAAAGTACAATCATTTATTGTTGAGCTGGAGTGCCTCTGGTGATTCACAGACTCGGGAGATGTCTGTGAAATCATCCCAATAATTTAATCAACTAGCTTTTCTCTCATTCCTCAGTTTCCACATTTCATCTCCTTTGCAAGACTCAAATTAATAATAAAGTAAATCACCCACAAGCACCCTGCAAGATTACCTCATGCGTAGTCACTTTTCATTTGAGATCAGTCTAAATATTGAAGAAATGGTTTTCTTTATTTGGAAAAGTAATCTGAAAAATTGGATCAGGCAACTTTTTGATGCGTAGTGTGGGGTTGTGGGTTACATGTTTTTTATGTTACATCTGATTCCATCAGGTTATTTAATTTCCTAATTTAAAAAAACACACAAAAGAAAAATACTTTTGTTCCCTGGATACAGGAAGAAAAAATCTCTCATCAGTTCATTCATTCTGGTTTTCCATTGCTTTTGTGAGGTTTTCATTAAAAGGTATCGGGGAAGTGGAGCCTCCTTTTTAAAAAAATTCCATTCTCTTTTATTCATAGGTTTCATAACATTGTAAAAGATTTCTGTACCCCAAGGAAATGAGAAGCGTACCCCAGCTACTGTTACTTTCTGTCTCCAACATCCTAGACCTTAGCATATGATCTAGTGAGAGCTTTTAATATGTAGGGAGCCTGATTTCAGATATTCCTAGTTAAGTGCCATTTAGTACTATTTATAGCTTCTAAACTTTATATTTTGATTACTAGGAGAAACTAATAAATCATAAGTTATACACTGTTCACAGTGAAAATCTTCCAAGTTTCCATGAAGAGATTGACATATTAAATGCCTGTGTGTCTCATGCATGATTTTTTAAATGTAGTCTTGTATCAATCAGTTTTTCAAAAGAGCTAAAGTTGTTATACTTTTCTTCTTTCAGTGAGGCGTCAACTCTATCCAAACAAAAACTCAGAAAATCTACTCTCAGAACTGAATATTTACCTAAACTATTCCAGTTTCTAATTTAGGGCTAAATTAGTTCTCACTAGGATGAAAAATGGGAAATATTTTTTCTTTCTCAAGCTTAAAATTCTCTTAGTCTGACATTTTGCTCAAGGTTCAAGGAGACAAATTTTGTTTATTTCCTAGTTCCTCTCAATTTTCTTTCTGCTTTTCATTTGCCATTCTTTTATTCTTGGAAATTAATATTTTCCTATATGTGGGAATCTTTCGGACCTGCCAAATGCCACATCTGTCAAAATGCTGAACACACATTGTTTAAAAATAAGGGTGGAAACTTGGCCTTTCATTAAAATCTCTAAAACAAATACATTCTCTTTCTTCTCAATACTTTTTTGGTGCCTGCTATTAACATTTATACCCATCCCTCATGATATCTTCATCTGTCTATGGAGAGGAGAAAAGAGTCACCTTCCAATGATACCTTAGACAAATAATTTTTGGGGAATGTTCTGACAAAGCATGATTTTATTGTTTATCTGGCAAAGTGTTAGGAGCAAAGAAACTTAAGTCTTCTGTCTAAGCAAAACTTGTATTTACCACTGCTTTACTAGTTTTGTTCATATAAAGATAAAGTCAGTATTTTAAATGTTTTCTTCATAAAAATCATCTGAACAAAATTTATAAACAAATCAGATGATGCATCAGTGAATATACTGTGGAATTTCTTAATACTTGGGACAAGCAAGTAAATGGTTGATAATTAATAGGTATTTTCTAGGTTAGAGAATCCTAATGGCCTAGGTGGTGAGCTTTCCATAAAAAATACATTGTCCAAGGCAACAAAAAATTTAAAAAATACAATTTAATGTTTTGCCATGCCCAACAGACATACTTATTTTACCAGCTGCTTTTGCAGACAGCAGTGTCACATGAGAACAGATGGTCACATCTGTTGCTCTGCTGGTTGTGGGTGCTTGCCTGTGTATTGTTCATCAGTAGACTTTGAATTCCTTTTATCAGAGAAGAACGTAGTAATCATGTGTGATATATAGCAAGGCCACACCATCATAGCACAAAACGTGTGAGACAAAGTTGGTCCCACCAACGCACAGATACCTGCCATATCAGAATGAGGGTAGAAATGGAAACCTCACAGTCTCAGTGTTGCACACCCTAAAGAAACACCAGGCAGGCCCTGGGTTCAGCTTTCCAGGAAGCTTTGAACTAAAAGGACCAAGGATCCTTTCCTCACAGCAGGGGCTGACTAGACGGTGACAAAAACTTTCTTTCTAAGCAAAACTTGTATTTATCACTGCTTTACTAGCTTTTGTTCATATAAAGACAAAGTCAGTATTTTAAATGTTTTCTTCATAAAAATCATCTGAACAAGATTTATAAACAAATCAGATGATGAATCAGTGAATACACTATGGAAGTTTTTAATACTTGGGACAAGCAAGTAAATGGTTGATAATTAATAGGTATTTTCTAGGTTAGAGAATCCTAATGGCCCAGGTGGTGAGCTTTCCATAAAAAATACATTTTTTAATGGACCAACATACATGAAAACCCATAAAAAATAGCCCATGAAAGCAGAGCTTCCCATGAAAGTGCAGGACAATAGAGCCCAACCAGTTTCTGTGTGAGTGGTTAGGAAACTCCAGAACATTCCAAGCTCTGTGATCTTTGAATCATTTTGTCTCCAGTTTTTCTTTTTTCTTTTTCTTCTTTGCAGACAGAACCTTTCAGGTTAGCCTAAGAGCTGTGGCAACAAATAACTAAGTGTGACTCTCCCCTTCATACTTTCGTTTTTAATTTAAGTGAAAGTCAACAGCCACCATGTATTTTATGATCTGGAGAAAGTTGATGGGAGCATTTCAACCTCATTAACTTTTCTTGATTCTTTTCAGTATCCAATAACAACAAAAAATACTGTTAGTTTCTCCAAGTACAAAATCAATTCTAACTGCTTTTCCTTTGAAGGTCCGATGTGTGGTTAAGTTGAGAAATAATGCCAGAAAATGATGACCGAGAATTTTGTGGGATAAGAGCTGCCAATAGGATGGAGAAACATTAATGATTTATGAGGCAAATTAATAATGGCAGCTTTCACGTAAGCCTCATCCCCAAATTCCTGGGCCATAAATAAAGGGTTGCATGTGGTCTACCAAGTGGTAAGTATTCATTAGTTCTTTACTGTCCTGGTTAAACATGTTTTATGTTCGTCATCAAAATCTAGAATTTCCCAAGTTACATTGCAAATGCACAGAAAAAATACATGGCGTAAAACAAGAGTAAGTATACTCATGATTTTTAAGATCAGTGCTTTGATAGTATAATGTCCATATTCTTATAGAAATATATCTATATATATCTATATATATCTATATATTTATATCTCTCTCTATATATATACAAACTAACCTAGAGATTGGTTATAAAGAAGAGTGTACATCCAACATGTTTCTAAGCCTTAAGTCAGAATTGAGGGAAACATAAAGTCAGCTACATTTAGTTTTATTCTAAGAGCAAGAGGCTTATTAGCTTTTCAGAAGTTTCACCATTGACCAGTCCCACTGAACCTTGAACTATTCTGCTGCTCCAAACATGTAAGATGATGCTCTACTTAAGACTTTTATAAGGGAGTGTAGGAACTTTTTGGTGCTTTTAAGAGTGGTAATTAGTAAGTGTCTCTTCTACTGGGCTCAGAAACCTTTAATTTGTGCTTTTAGCTTTTCTAAACTATATTTGCCCACTTCATTTGAAATCAAATAAATTCAGGGATTGGTTGCCTTCTGGATGGGAACAGTGACCCAATGTTATTAAAACATCAGGGCAAAGAATTGCAAATGTTTGACCCTATCACCACCATAAGATGATTTTGGCTACTACTATATAGAAAATCCTGGAATGGTCCTTCTTCAGCTCCCAGAATTCCAAAGATCTGACAGAGTCACTCTTTCTCCAGACTTAATTATCTGATCAATATATGAACAACCAAAATGTCCTTCTCACAAGTTTTAAGCCAGAACTGTGACAACGGCTATATTTGCTCTACTGTCCACGAGTCAATCTGATTTCTTTTGGCCTTAGTGTGAACACAGCATCCCAGACAAGAACAGTAAAAGCTCTCTGGAGGGAGCCTGATCTGCTCATGGGACATGAATCTGAATCAACACAGTGGGAATTAAGACTTACGTTTTCCTCCCAGCTCTGCTACTACAGGAGCATGAGTTGCAGTTGAAGCCTATTCAAAGATACCTATGAACCAAGACGGTGGATCATCCACCACTAGCTTTTACTCTCTTTCATTAGTGCCACAGAATGGATGTTTTCTATCCCCCTTCTTTTAGGATAAGAGACATAGGTGAAAATGAACACAGTTGACACTATTCGAGGGAGAAACCCGAAGTTGCCTTTGGTGGGTAGCTGGCGGTTTCCGCATGCTGCTGACTGTATTCTAAGATACTGGTGTGGGGCTACTTCCTCCTGGAATTGTCTCTGTTTCTGCAGCACCTCCTGGAGACCATCCCAAATCACAGCCACTTATTGTTGCATAAGAATAGCTCTCTACTCTACAATAGGGCTTTAGCTGTGTGCCTGGTCTAAGCCATACCAAGCAAGGTGTCTGACTTTACTCTGCAGATGCCAAATATGAGTCAGAGAGACATACAAACACAGGCCCAAAGAAGCAAGCTCTATGTCTTTGCTAATGTAACCTACCAACCAGCCTTTCAAAATTCTTGTCTTCTCATGGGTGACATGTTAAGACTCTTCTTACTAAAGAACTCTCTTAAATGTCAGCCCATGTACTTAGCAGAAAATGTTTTGGCTGTATTCATCCACATTCTTTTTCAAGGTCACTTTAGTAAAACCAGATAACTGGAAGATGAATGTATGGAATTTAATTTCTTAATGGTATGGAAGCCTAAAAATAGTCTTATTGTTTGATGTTTAGCTACAGATGATTATTTCGTTTTCTTTCTTCCTTTTTTTTTTTTTTGAAGTTTGGAGGATTATTTAATGAGAGACAGATGCAGCAAGTTAAAGCTTGTAAGCTTCCTTCATGTCAGTAATGTAGAAAACTCGCACTGGCCTTACACTGCTGCTTTTCTTTTGGACGGCACCCTGAAGCATGCAAAATATGAAGTGAGTTCTCAAAGAAAACTAGAAAACAATGGAGAAAAAGCACCTTCAAGGGCTTTATGGGATTCCCCTGCCAACCCCATCCAGTTCAAGGTAGAATCAGGGAGATTCAAATGCCAGAGGTATGTTGGTAATGGGGTGTTTAGAAGCCATTCTCTG
Source organism: Dinomys branickii (assembly GCA_004027595.1). NCBI lineage: Eukaryota > Metazoa > Chordata > Mammalia > Rodentia > Dinomyidae > Dinomys > Dinomys branickii. The sequence continues at coordinate 87,058 of PVLD010007512.1, forward strand.
GTGCACTGTCTGGGCTGGGGAAGAGCTCTGTGCTACAGGGACTGACTGTGGGGACAGATCCCGGTGTTAGTTTGATTATGAGGCCAGCAGATCCTCTGCAGGCTATTTGTGTTTCATTTGTCCAAGATTTATAACACTGTATCTTTGGACTTGTTCTAACTTAGCAAGATTCTGTCTCAAACAAAAACATTATTGATTTACCTGTCCGTTGGTGACTGTTTCTGGTGAGATTACACATATGTGACCATGCAAACATATTCACCTCACTGGCCCCCAGTACAGGTTCCATAATCACTTGATAATCACTCGAAGAACACACGCCTTCCTTCCCTCTGCTCCAAGTTTAGGTACAAGTGTCCATTACTGCTCTAAGAGCTAATCTTGAATGTGCCTAATTGATATTTCCATTAGTCTGATGAACACAAATGGCATTAAATACCAGGATTGGACATAAATTGAAAATGAAGAGATCCTGTGCGTCCACATGGGACAGTGAGCCGGGATTTTTAAGGCAGAGTGGGAGGACAATTAGCAGAATTAATGGACTCTTTTCAGGAGTCAGATGACACCAGATGCCCCTCTGTTGTTCGGATCTGCATTTATCTCGAGATCTCACTAGTTTCAGAACCAGGAGGATCTTTTCAGCAGCGGCACAACTCTGTGTCACTGAAGTAAAACAGGAAGATGGGCAGTGGGCTTGGAGCCTCCCATCAATTGGAGGAAAGTCCCTCTCCTCCCCTATCGTTCACGTACATCAGATATGAGTCTGGAGTCCCTATCCCTGGATCAGAGAAGCGAGGGTCTTGTCAGCTTGTAACCCATACCCCTTCTGCCTGCATCGGCAGGTTGTATACCTCCATGTAAGTGGGGTATATGGAAAGCACAAATGGAAAAGCTCCACAGGGGACAGTCTATCATGTCATCAGGGCCCTTTTCTGAAGAAAATAACCGCAAATGTTTTAGTGAAAATATACTAAGTTCATCCTGACTGTTCTACTGTTTTTGGTTTTATGACCATGTTTTTCATACAGTGTGGAAAAATACAAAGAACTGCCCAGGACTAAAAACAGAAATGGATCTGTTTTGAGGAGCATTTTCTCCCTTGACTCTTTTGCTGTATTTACCAGATGTACACTTTCCACCTTCCAGCAAGAATCACACCATGAACCGGAGGCCCGTTCCAGCACACAGTAACTAAAGCCAGGATTCTTAAGGCACAGAAATGTCTTTAGCATCTTCTTGGCAAAATATTTCATATAAATTTTCAGTATTCTAGCACTTACACCGAAGAAAGATAAGAAAACCAGTTCATCAAAAGCCATGTTATTTAATATGGAAGTGATAAATTGTTATAACCAACCAATGTGACTATGATGACCATGGTGTTAGTTCAATTACTAGACCAGGTGATACTCCATAGCTACTTATGTTTTTTTTTTTTTTTTTTGCGGTACTGGGGATCGAACTCAGGACCCTGCGCTTGCTAGGCAAGCGGCTTATTCCACTGAGCTATATCCCCAGCCCCTATAGCTACTTATGTTGACATATTCTCCCCCCTCAAAGAAGCTCAGAGATTTATCAGATTTTATCTTGGAGCTTGCTCTAATGCATTAAATTGAAAATTACATGTCAGTTTCCCTGTACATTGACAACTGAGTCTTATAAAATGGTAGGGGGAGAAAACTCAGAAACGTCCCAAATCCACCATACATAAATGTGGTCAAATTATGCATTTTCCTTTTATAGTCATCGAACAGGGACACTGATTGTGGTAACTATGGAATTTGCCTGAATAGAGCAAATTACTTTTCCTCAAATTATTTCTTTTCTTTTCTATTTTAATCATATAGAAAGAAAGAAAAGAGTTAGGAAATCATTTCATGTACTGACCCTGAAATGGATCTGTTTTACCCAATTTTCTTATCCTTTGAATTTCTCAGTCTTATTGAACACCAACAGCAATAAAAGAAGACTGAATTACATAGGATTGAAGTTGTGTCCGTTAGGGTCATGTGATAATTCTTTTGTTTAACATTTTTCTGAGAGTTGGGAAGGGAAAAGTCTTGATTGATTAGCATTTGGGTGCACACACATGCAAGCACATAAAACATTTGGCCTAACACAAGTGCTTCATCCTGTGTGACTGAGCGGCAAATAACATAAAAGGGATTATTTTATTTTTAGTAATGGTAAGTGAGAATAAAATTGTAGCTCATATAATTTCTGGTTAGTGCTCATTAATAGTTAGCAACCAACTATTAAAGATGAAAAATATTTTAAGTTGAAAATTCATTGAATACAAATAACCTACTGAAAATCTTAGCAACACAGTACCTCAGTTGCTGTGGTTTTCCTGCCTGCTGGGGGTGGGGGCGGAGGGGGGTGGTGACTACAAGCTTTGGCTCTCTAGCACTGCCAGCACTGTGAGACAGGCTTGTATCACATATCCCTAGCCCAGAAAAAGATCGAAATTTAAAATCTTGAAGTACAAAATTCCAGCACTGTGGGAGAGACGATGTGGGAGGATCACAAGTTTGAGCCCAGCCTGGGCAACTTCATGAGTTAGCAAGATCCTGTCTCAAAATGAAAAAATACAAAAGCCTTGCAGATCTAGCCAAGTGCAAAGGCCCTGTGCTCAACTCCTAGTACTGAGAAAAAAAATCAAAGTATACCACTTTCACCCTGTCTGTAGTTGAACCACAGTAAGTCAGGTTTGTTTCTATTTTATTTGAGTTTAATCTTTTGTTTCCAATATTACTTTCTAAGTTATCTTTTTAACATCTAAGCATAATTTTATTAAGAGGCACACCAATATAGATATTATCAAGACATGCAGTTTGTCATAAAGTATGTTAATTTCCTATCATCTTGTTTTGAAATTCTGTATTGTTTTAATTTTTTTTTTTTTAATTCTCCTTTAAAAGAAGTATTCGCTATGTTCCTGGAGTAGGAGAGTCAATGTGCACTGATCACCCATGGACAGTCATTATAGTAGGTGGACTACAATATCACAGTTACATAAAATACAGCCAACAGCATCTAGAATGTTTCAATAATGAAACAGTGTTGCCATCTCCCAGCTGTGTGCAGGTCCGTTTCTCTGTGCTTGCCAACATGCTCAGACTTGCGTAGTGGGTCTGGAAGCCACCATCCCTTCACCTTGCCCCCCACCCCCTTTTGAAAGTTTTATTTCCTTGCTCCCGTCCCTGCCACACATCCCACAAGAGTGGCCCCACCTCCCATCTCCAAATCCTCACCATCTCACATCCCGGCCCTGGGACCCACTTTCTACTCCCTCCTCTCCTGAAATTGCTTTCTCAAGTGTCACCTATGGTGGCCATATTCTTCCCTTCAGACACCCCTGACAATGCTCTCCTCTGAGTGTTCTCCAACCTTGGCATCTCCTCTGCATCCAGGCAGCTTGACATTTCCCCCCTCCTTAACACACCCTTCCTTCTCTGTGATCGAGTCCCTAAACAACAGCAACAACAAATACCCGACCTTCACCACTTTCTTTCCTTTCTTGTGACCCTTTCTTGGAAATGGGTATTTCCCGAGCTTTGATTACTGTGTCTACAAATGTGACTGTCAGCACTTGCTCCAGATCTGGCTTCTCCTTAGACTGTGGCCAGTTGTCTCCGTCCACAGTGGGTTACTTCATCTCTTGGCTACTTTTGAAAGTCACACTTCTGCAAAAAAATTCATTGGTGCCCTCTCTGCAGTGACCTTCTCTCCTGGCTTTCTGGTTTCAGACATGACCCCCCCCCGACTCCCTCGCTCACCCAGTTCTATCAGTTCTACTTGCACTGTCTCCAGTAACTCCGTTGCCGTTTGGGCCATCCTGCTATCCTACCCCTTCAGCCCTCATTAATCCCCTTTGTGAACTGGTCTCCCTAACATCAGTCCCTTCCCATTGTCCGGTTTG